>JANKKI010000425.1:0-240000 GCA_025175665.1 Cinchona pubescens
CTTTCTCTTAATCTTTTTCATCAAAAAGACTCCATAGAAAACAAACAAGACCGTGATGTGGGTCTTGAGCGTATTTAGATTAGATCACGTAACGGATTTTTATTGATTATCAAATTATACTGCAGCAAGATCCATCAATAATTAATTGAAAAAATAACTAGATCCGGTGATCATATAGGAAAAAAGAGGGAGAAATTAAACAACAACTTGATTTAAACTTCATACGCCTGGTATCAAGTAAAAAATCGCTTGAATCTTCATTTTAGTCGAGTCATGTTATCATCTGAAGCAATTGGGGAGTGTTTGGAGAATAGGCACTAAAAAATTTAGAAAAAATAGGAAAAATTGGGAAAGGAGGGAATGAAATAGCGTGGGATGAAAAAAGGTTGTAAATGAAATATTTAAAAAGTTGAAAGTCCAAAAGAAAGAAGAATAAAATAAAAAAATTATTCCAACAAAATACATTTCTATTTTACTTTCCCCTTTTTATTGGAAAAAGTGTAAAATATGAAAATTTTGATATCTTTATTAATTTGTTAATATTTTAACTTATTTGAAATATTATTAGCTTCTTTATGTAAATTTATTTATTTTTTGTTTAAAGAGATCTTTATATGGTAAATTAAATTTTCTCTGTTACAGGAGAGCCTTATTATTTAATTATACTTCGTTGTCAGGCTTCTTTGTATATGTGGTGGCAGCCACCACACAATGAATATGTCCTTTGACTTTCCAAGTCTACCCATTCAAGTTTGCTCTTCTAGGCAAATTCTCCAAGGGTCGGCTTCCCGTGGAACTTTTGCCTAAGGATTTTCATACTGTGGGTTTTCACGGCACGTTCAACATAGGTCTTCTTGGTGCAAGGCCTGTTTTGATTCCATTCGATCTAGAAGAAGACTATTTAAGATGCTGATGTAGAGGATTCTGGACATTGCAGGGTTTTAGAATTCATTTTCTCAAATGGACTCTAGATTTTAGGGTTGATATTGAATCACATTTGGCGATATTCAATCGCCTTTGGCTTTCGTCTGGATCTCAGTAGCTAAACATCTTGCTCATCTATTTGACAAGATTGCAATATTTTGTATTGCCTCTCTATTTCGTGAACAACTTAAAATTGATGCATCTATGAGTACTCTCAGCAGGCTCGGAATAGCTAGGGTTTGCATAGAGGTTAATTTATATAAGCTTTGTTACCTTCTTCGGGTTTGGGTTGGTAATGGTGAAAATAAAGGATTTTGGTAGACATTATCTTGCCTACGGAGATCTTTCTTATTATTGCTTGGAGTTCTCCAAAGTAGGCCACTCAAAGGATAATTGTCGCTCAAGTAACAGCAAGAATCCTCAGATTGTGGACAAGGTTGATCGAGGAAAGAAATTTGATCAAGCCATTAAATCAATTCCTCAGCGAGAGACTACTAAAGCTCAAGTTCCATGGAAATATTCCCCCAAACTAGGGTTCTGGGAAATATTGCTACTGCTACGGACGTTGGAAATTCAGGAGTCACTAATCTAGATAAGCTTGATTTCCAACTTACATAAACACGGACATGCAGATTCAAAGGATTGAGAAGCAACAACTTCCAGATGTGAATAACAATAATACCCATTCCTTGAACATCTAGAAGTGACCAAACTTTTTCTTAAATTGGGGATAGATCAACACATAATTTCAAAAAAGTGTTTATTAAGAAACCTAAAGCAGCTGGAGACATTGAAGACATTCTCTCAGACTCTGATGATGTTCTTTGCACACAACTGTCATAGGATGAATTACCATCTATAAGGCAATTAAAAGGCTTTATTCATGGATTGGCAGCAAAGTTATCTAAAAGTCCTTCATCTTAAGGTTTGCAACTCGTTACTAAGGAGATTAATAGGAAGACCAGTCTCTTATACACAGCAATATACTATAAGAGAAGGAAGAGAATGACCTGATTGACATCCAAATCTTCATCATATCCTTTCCCACAATTCCAATTATGATTGATACACTATTGTGGAATATAAGAGATATTTCAAATACTTCCTCATAGAAGGTAACGTAGAGTCTCGTAGACTGATTCGAGATCAAACAATTACCTTCTATTGCTATTTTACCACTCTAAATGGTTGATGCAAGTAAAATACAATATTAGTCCCCAATGTTTGGGTGGTATATAAATTGGTCTCCAAAATTTCAACCAAAACAAATTTAGTCATCAAAGTTTCATAATTTGAACAAAGTCCAGACAATTGGCGGAAAAATAAACCGTTAAGTAATTGCCCCAAAAAACTAAAAATTGTAGATAAAAGATAGACAAATCTTAAAAAATCAGAAATAAAAGCCTGAGAACCAAACTTTTATTTTAACCCAAAAATATTAGTTTGGTATGAACTTTTTTATCCCCTTTAACCTAAAATTCCTCTTTTCTCTTTAACCCAAGAAGAACCTTAATCCTTCAACCTCTTATGTCCCTTTGTCTTTCTTGAATATGATCATTAATTCCTTCCATTTCCTTTGAAGATCGTGGGAAATTAACAGTATGGAATTAGATGTTGAGGTTAGTGGGATAAAAGGATGAGATGTTGAGGTTAGTGAGATAAGCACTCAAAGGAAATGGAAGGAATTTATGATCATCTTCAATGGAAACAAAGTGACAGAAGGAATTGAAGGATTAGGATTCTTCTTAGATTGAAGGAAAAATAGGAATTTTGGGTTAAAGTAGAGAAAAAGGTTCAAACCCAATTGTCATTTTTGGATTAAAATGAGAGTTTAATGTTAAATTTGGTTTTCATGTTTTTAGTTTTGATTTTTTAAATTTTTTTATGCATCATCCGAGCGATTTTTAATGGAATGGCCCACTTAACAGCCACGTGACCAACACGTGTTTCTGTTAAAAATTTTAATTTTTCATCAATTGTCTAAACTTTGTTAAAATTCTAAAATTTGGGGACTAAATCTATTTTGGCTAAAAATTTGAGGACCAGTTTGTGTAATATCCCAAACATTGGGGACTCAAAATATATTTTACTCTTGTTGATGCCACCCACATTGGTGAAATTCGAAGGCAAAATAATTTTCAATATTGTCTTCTAAATGCCTCAAACAAAATTTGGATTCTTTGGAAAGATGATTATCATGTTGATGTCGTAGAGAATTCATATCAATATTTGAATGTTAAAATTGCACATGATGGATGGAATCATTTGATGCTTGGAACTTTCGTCTATGCAAACTGTACACGACTCGCGTCAATTTCTTTGGATTGAATCTTTCAAATAAGCATCTAGTTAATTCAAAATCTGGATGTGTCAGGAGACTCGTTCGTTGAATATTTCCAACAATTGCTGAGTATTCGGTTAGCTCTCAACAAGATTTCAAGGCCATGGCTGACTATAATTCAACAATTATATCTTGTAAGATGGAAGCGATCTCCTTCACGGGGTGGTAGATTCACTTGGTATAGGTTTAGACATGGAAGACATGTCTGGAAGTGGATGGATCGTTTCTTAGTTAATCATTAATGGGTTGAACTATTTCCAACAGCCCATGTAATTCAATTGAATCACGCCACTTCTAATCATGCTTCCCTTCTTTTACAATCTGGAAAAATTGAGAATTAAGGTCTTAGGCCTTTTAAGTTCCAGTATATGTGGATCCAAAACGATCTTTCTCAAGTTTAGGCAAATTGGCGGCAACCAGTTGTAGGTTATGGCATGAGGTCTTTCTCACTTAAAAAGACTGAAAGATCATTTAAGAACCTGGAATAAGGAGCAATTTGGGAATATATTTGATAATGTCAAAATAGCTGAGGCCGAGGTTCATGTGATGCAGAATCTGAATTTGAATTGAACCCTAATGTTTCAACCAGAGAAGATGTCCAAAGAGGTCAAGCTAGTTTGCTAGCTAAATTGTATGATGCAGAACACTTCTAGAAACAAAAAACCATAGTTCATTGGCTAGAAGATGGTGACAGAAACACAAAATATTTCCATGGCACATTGATGCACAAAAGGGCAAGATTCTCAATTAAAAGAATCAAAACGGCTTCTGGAATTTGGCTAGACAGTTTGGAAGACATTAAGCAAGAAAGATTTCTCTTTTCCAAAATTTGCTGACTGAGGAGGAGATTCAAATGGGAGACATGAACCAATTACTTCAATTGATTCCTCAAATTACAACTGGACAACAAAATGAAGATCTCTTGAAGCCAATTACAGTTGAGGAAGTTCGAGGCGCTGTTTTTTCAACTATTTTGGAAAAGAGCAATCTTTCTTGCTTAATGTGTTGACGGGTGTTTTTTACACACATTGTTGGGATGTGTATGTTGAGACAGCTTCAGCTCTATCCAAGAATACTTTGTGGGGTAGCAGATTCCCCAAACTGTGGGAAGTACACATATGGTTTTGATTCCTAATTCAGAAAATCCTCAATCCTTTTCAGAGTTTCACCTGATTTTTCTTTGTAACTTTGTGAACAAAATTTTTATTCCGAGCCTGCAAAGAAACTCTCCTAGCTGCTTCCATTACTCATCTTGCAAGAGCAACCTGGTTTTGTTAAGGGAAGGGTGTTAGCTTATAATGTGTTACTTGCCCAGGAACTTATGTCTTCCTTGGATCGTAAAGTTAGATGAAAGAATATTTTTATCAAGTTAGATATGTGATCTCTTTGATCGAGTTTCTTGGAAATTCTTTGAGGCTATAAACTTCTTAAATTCGGATTCCACATTCATTTTATTACTCTGATTAGTTTTCTTTATTAATCAACAGTGTCATCACGGGATTTTCAAAGCAACGTGAGTAATCAAAAAAAGGGATCCATTATCCCCTCTATCATTTCATAAGTGCTTTGTTCAGAGGTGCTTTCCAGGAGACTCAATTAATTAGTTTTGGAGGGTCAGATCCTTCCTGGGGCAGTTCCAAGAGGTGGCTGGATTGTTACGCACTTAGCCTATGCAGATGATGTTATTCTTTTCACTAGAGGGGATAGGCGTTCCTAAGGATCTTTACTATCTTGTTTAGAAAAATTTCAATCGGACACTGAACAAAAAATTAACTACTCCAAGAGCCCATTGGTTCTCCCGGATTCTTGTGCTACGTCAACCAAACGTTTATTGGAAAGGCTTACGAGTATGTAAACCTCTTCTTTTGAAATATTTGAGTTGCTGGTTGTACAAATGAAGAAGGAAGAATAAGTAAATTTCATTATTTGGTATAACATCTTCAACTTAAGCTGGATCCTGAATCATGTCTACTCTGTCCATGGTTCAAAGTCGCGGTCGCGGTAACGGTCGCGGAACATATCGTTCCACATCGGTCTCGGTGTAATGTCCAGATCGGGTAATATTCTGGTATTCATGAATTTTGTTGGTGACAAAATTCTAAGAAAATTAAAAACTATACAAAACCACATGAATCTACCGCTCTGTCCCATTTGGCCTGTTCCCCAAGAACCTCTTCTTGGAGCAGAAAATTTAGGTTGATGATTTTCTGCTCATTTTTCTCTTGCAACAACTACTTTCAACTGCTTCAATGCATATCTGGAACAAATCCATGTTCAATTCCTCAAATCTTGGCCGAGTAATCATCAACTGAAAATCAATACCCTCAAACAAGGCGTGTCTGAGCTGCAGAAGAAAAGGGTCCTCTTTGCCCGCTCACAATGGTCAATGGTTTGAGGCAAATTCCAAAGGATCCCTCGGATGATCTTAGGCTGCTAGAAACTAAAGGTAAGCCACCACTGTGAGTCTTTACACACATATATTATGCCATGGAATTTATTACTTAGACTTTGCGTATAAGGTTGCGAATGTATTAATTGATGGTTTTACCCTCTACATTCGTTTTCAATTGCATCACCGGCATCGGTTTGCTCAAAATTGAAGATATTGCCTTCTGCATTGGGATCCGTAATCGAATCACTGATTTGTCTGTCCTTATTATCTAAAAAGTCACAACTTATCAGACACCAAATAATTTAGTTTTTTCAAACTAAATATTTCTAGCAGTATCTGCTTTTGAGTTGGCTTCCCAATAAATATGCTTGATGTGATAATTGAAACCATGAATCAACAAAAACACTTTCTTCACATAATATGACTTCATCCGGGCTAGTCAGGCCATTGAATGTAGATTTGTTACTCTTGGCGGCGTGTACTCGAGTACTCAGGTTGAGCAATTAAAGTCATTTGGGCCGACTCTTGCCGAGTCGATCGTGGCCGACTCTGCCGAGTCGACCGGGCCGACTCGGCCGAGTCAACGTTTCATCCACACAAAGCGCGAGGATCGTCGAATCTTTCCGCTCCGATGCTGTTCGACGTCTCGCTATGCCTCGGTTCCGACTCGGAGCGGTAGCCTCCGTTCTGGTTCCGACTCGGCCGAGTCAACTCAGACTCGGCCGAGTCTTTGAACCATGCTCTCGACTGGAGGTCTTTTGGTGTTGATTAAACATGTGCTTACTTCTATATCTATACACGCGCTTGCTATGGTGGAGTCAACGAAAGCAACTATTAAGGAAATGAATCAGATTGTTTCTCATTTCTTTTAGGGAACTTCAAACTATGGCAACGAGAGGCACTGGTGTGCATGGGAAAAACTTTTGTGCTCCTACTGTGGTTGAGAAGTTTCCAACATATTCTTCAAGCATTCTTTTTAAAATTGTGGTGGCATTTTGATATTTCAAACTCATCATGGGCACAATTCATGAGAGGACGATATGGAAACAATGATGTCTCCAAATATTCACGCACATGGAGGATGATTGAGAATAAAGAGCTTGTGGACAAACACTTGAAGAAGAACATCCATAATGGGGATTCTTGGCTTTGGTTTGAAAATGTTTGGCTGGGAGATGGTAATATCTCAGATGCTTTAGATGAGATTCCACTCGATCTTAAAATCAATAAGGTTTACAATAATGAAACTGGTTGGAATCCTTCTGTCATCAATCTGCTACCAACAAACTATAAAAAAAAAATAAATGCCAGATTTTAATATGTTTCTACGCATTGTGAGGACAAAGTAATCTGGAACTTGACATCCTAGGGTGATTTCTCTCTTTCCTCAGCTTATAATCTTGTCCGCTGCCTAAGGGTCAACTAATGTCCAGGAAATTCATATGGAGCTGAAGGATACCGTGGAAGGTCTTTATTTTCATGTGGAAGCTATTAAATCATTATCTAGGCTTCTTGGATGTTTTAATGAGTTTGGGATTTAGCTTGACCTCAAAATGTCCTTATTGCAATCATGAGGATGATTTTCATCAATTTTTTGTTAGTTGTCCATTAGCACAAGAGATTTGGCATCATTTTTGGCTCAATATTTGGAATTCAACAATTGTGTGATGGATGTTACAATTCAACATAAACTCCAGTTATAGTGGATTTTTTCAGTTTAAGGACGAATTTGCTACAACTCTTTCGATCCATCATCTGTTGGCACACATAAGTCTCTCAGCAGCACACACCATACGACAAATTAGTGCAATGGTCCCGGACATAGTTATAGGAATCTCTCTCCACCCTTAAGAACTGTGTACCTATTTATGCGTATTGAAACACGATTCATTTGCATCCGAAACGCGACGATTCACGTTTCGAAATGTCAACGATAGTGAATCCATATTTATTGAGAAAATAAAAAAATATTCTCTCAATTTACCTAATTAAAATTATTTAGTATTGGATTGTGGATAATAGTTCTTGAAAATTGAAAATTTTGTTTTCTCTAATCAATAAAAGTTCAATATTTATTAAAAATTTAATACTATATACTTTCAATTATCTTCTTATCCCTATAATGTAGCAAATTTTTTTGAGAAGTAGCGTACCGCAACATATCGACTAAGCCTTCCCTACTATGTATCCGATACTTTAAAAAGTAGTGAATCGCGTCTCCGTATCCGTACCGTGCTTCCTAATGTACCACATTTTTGGTAGAGTTATGGTCTCGGATTGAGTTGCAACTCAGCTTTTAAAGTCACAGAGCTGAGGCAGTCGCAATTTGCTAGGATTGTCACTCCTCCAAATGCCTCAATGGTGATTGCTTGGACTCCTCCAGTTCAGAAAGTATACAAATTGAATGGGATGAATCATGATTCAGCAATCTGAGGTGACAAGGTTAGAAAGAGTTCTTTGAGACTCTACAGGTGAAATTATTTTCGGTTTTGCCAAATCCATACGTATGAAAAGTAACATGGAAGCTGAATCTTTGGCTTTGCTAGTGGGTTTACAACTTTGTAAGGAGCAAGGCATATACACATCTTTAAATGAATCGGATTCGAATAAAGTTAGTCAAATATTGTTGGAAATAAAGTTATACCTTGAAAGTCTTTTTGTTGTTCTTCACTTGATATAGAAGATTTTGTTGATTCATGGTTTCAATTATCACATCAAGCATATTTATTGGGAAGCCAACTCAAAAGCAGATACTGCTAGAAATATTTAGTTTGAAAAAACTAAATTATTTGGTGTCTGATAAGTTGTGACTTTTTAGATAATAATATTAATATCTGATAAATTGTTTATCTTCAAGAACGTTATGTTTTATTTAATTATAATTATCATTTTGATTAAAAGACATGATTCTTGATTGGGTTATGACTTTTGGTTAATTATTACTGTTGTAACTAACTGACGTCTTCAGAAGAGTTGTGAGTTTATAGAAAGTCATGTTTGTTCAAGACTCCTATTATAAATACGAGTTTTTAGAACATCACGATACATTTTTTTCATTCTCCTTACTTTCTCTGACTCTTGAAGAGTTTATGAGAAGAATTTGAAGAAATTGCTGTTTGTAAATTTTTAAGTGCGTAGAATTAATCCTAGTGGTGATTTGCCAATACCCTGCAGTAATAGTGGGGCAAATATCACCTTAAGGACAGTGTGATTAAACACGTTTTTGGGTAATATCTATCTTTTGTCAGACATATATTTTTCTAACAATGTTAAGGTGATATTTGCTAAACATGGAGACTACTTAGGAAACTGCTTTCAAACTCATGAACCAAGACTTTGTATATTAGATTGTTTTCATGGGAGGAATTTTAATTACTGGAAGGACAAGATGAAGTTTCTCCTGATTGCCATGAAGATTTCCTATCTGCTTGCCTCAAATTTGGAAAAATCGCCTAATCCTAAGGATGATGATTCTGACCAAATTAAGGCGGAACGTAAGAAGAGGATAGAAGATGAAGTCTTGTTAGAAGACATATCCTAAATACGCTGTCCAACCGGTTGTATGACTTATGTTTATCGTTGACTTTTCCAAAAGATATTTGTATCATGCACTTGAAGCAAATATAATATTGAGAAATAAGGAACAGATAAGTTTCTCGTTATGCAATATTTTAAATTGGTTGATTTTGGGTCTGTTGTTGATTGAATCAAGTTCATGATCTGCAGAAAATTGTTTCCAAATTGAAAGATGCAAAAGTAGATGTTGCTAAGTCAATGCAAGTGGTGGCTATAATTTCTAAATTACCACCTAGTTGGCATGACTCCAAAAATAACTTATTGCATACTACTGAGACTTTCACTTTGAACCAGATTTTGAAATATTTGCAAATTGAAGAGGAAACTCGGAATTCACATAAAAAGCAAATAAAACTGGTTCAAAGGTTAACTTTGTGGAAGCAAGAAATAAGTCTCAAGCAAATTTTGGTAACAACAAAATTTCTGGCGAGAAAAAATACCCTGAGCCTACTGCAAATACTAGTAACACAGATTAAAACGGCAAAATCTTGTTATTACCGTGGTAAGAAAGGACATTTGAAGAGAGATTGTAGATTGTTGAAGAAACAAAAACTTGAAAATACTAATAATGCAAACGTGGTTGAAACCAGGTCTAAATCTCCTGATGCAATAATTGCCATGGTTTCCTAATTGCGTTATTAGTATGGTTTCTAAATCGAATATGGCCACCAACACCAAATCTTCTGACTGTTGGTATGATTCTAGTGCTACAATTCATGATTGTCGTGATAAAAATGTATTAACAAATTATGAAATTGCTGAAGAAGGATAAGTGGTTCTGATGGATAATGAAAATACTGCAAACGTGCTTGGCAAAGAGTCTGTAGACCATTGCATTTATTTGTGGAAAAAGTTAATTCTACAGAATGTTCTTCGTGTCCCTCATATTAGGAAAAATTTGATATCTGCGAATCTGTTATGTAGAAGGGGTTCAAGGCTGTAATAGAATCTGATAGCATTATAATATTCAGAAATGGAGTATTTGTGGGCAAAGTGTATTCCTGTGACGAAAGGTACAAGTTAAGCATTAATAATATTAATAAATCTATTTTTGTTTATACGGTTGAGCATTCTACTTTTTTATGGTACAGTAGATTAGGACATGTTAATTATAAATCATTAAAATTTTTGTCTAAGCAAGGTCTGATATTTCATACAAAAATTATATTAATAATAAATGTGAAGTATGTATTCAAGCCAAAAATAACTAGAAACCCATTTCCTTCAATAAATAGAACTTTTGAAAATTTGGAACTTGTCCACACTGATATTTGTGAATTAAATGGAGTTTTAACTAGAGGAAGAAATAGGTACTTCGTCACTTTTACTGATAATTATTCAAGATACATACATATGTATTTAATGAAATCAAAAGACCAAGCTTTTGAAATATTCTAATGCTATAAGTTAACAGTAGAAAATCAGAAAGAAAGGAAAATAAAAATGTAAAGGAGTGATAGAGGTGGAGAATATTTTCTTACAGAATTTTCTAAATTTTGTGAAGATAATGGAATATTACATCAAACTTGTACTCCTTATACCCCCCAATAAAAAGGACTGGCAGAAAGAAAAAATAGAACATTAGTAGATATAACAAATGCTATGATATTAAGTGCAAAATTGCCTTTAAATCCTTGGGAAGAGGCATTGTTGATTTGCATGTTATATAGATAATAGAATTCCTTCAAGAAAAACAAAAATTTCTCCCTATGAATTGTGGAAAGGAAGAAAGCCAAATCTAAATTATTTTAGAGTTTGGGGATGTTTAGCATTCTATAGAGTTCCTGATCCTAAAAGAAATCAATTAGGACCAAGGGTTCTAAGAAGTGCGTTTGTAGGATATGCAGAATTCCAAGGCCTATGGGTTATTTGATGTGGAGTCTAATGTTATTTAGAATCAAGAGATATTAAATTCTTTAAAAATAAGTTCATTCATGAATCTGTGAATTCAAATTCTAGTCATATGCCTAGTTTAGAAAATAGTGATGAACTTACTTCTAGTAACAAAAAGAAAAATATTGATACTTCCATTGAATCTAGAAGAAGTCAAATAACAAGAAAAGAAAAATTTAGATACTCTGATTTTATTTCTTTTGAAGATATTGTTTTCGTAGTTGAAGGTAATAGAGAATGTGTTTTCAGTCAATACCTATGTTTATTTAATATTGAAGAAGATCCAAAAACCAATAAGGTGGCTATAACATCTAGAAATGTTGATTTTTGGAAGGAAGCTATAAATGACGAAATGGATTCCCTTTTGTAAAATAACACATGGGTGTTAGTAGACTTACCTCTAAGTTCAAGACCTATAGGGTGCAAATGGGTATTTATATGAAAATACAATATAAATGGTACAATTCAAACCTTTAAAGCTAGATTGGTAGTAAAAGGCATTAAACAAAAAGAACAAATTGATTATTTTGATACTTCCATAAGAGTGTTATTATCTTTGGCATCTATTTACGATTTATTTGTACATCAAACGGATATTAAAACTACATTTTTAAATGATGTATTGGAATAAGAGGTTTACATGGAATAGCTTAAAGGTTTTGTTCTTCCTGGAAATGAAAAGAAAGTTTGTAAATTCGTTAGGTCTTTATATGGTTTGAAACAAGCACCAAAGCAATGGCACGACAAATTTGATTCTGTCATTTCCATGTCTCATGGTTTTAAGCATAATAATGCTGATAATTGTGTTTACTCAAAATTTACACATGATTATGGTGTTATTATATGCTTATACGACAGATGATGATATGCTAATTATTGAGACAAATATGATTGCTGTGAATAAGACTTAGAAATATCTATCCTCGCAATATAAGATGAAAGATCTTGTAGAGGTGGATACTATTTTAAGCAGACAAAAGTTAAAAAAAATAATAGGGGTTTTGCTTTGAACTAGACTTGTTATATTGAGAAAATTTTGGACAAGTTTAAATACTTGAACATAAAGGAAGAAAATACATCTAATGACCGTTCACAAAACTTTCCACCAAATACTGATAGATCAGTTGCTCAAATTGAATATGCAAGTGTTATTGGTAGTTTAATGTATGCAATGGATAGTACAAGGCCAGATATCTCTTTTGCGGTTTGCAAACTGTCTAGATTTACTAGTTGTTCTAGTAAAGAATATTGGAAGGCAATTACAAGAGTCCTAGGATAACTGAGAAGACAAAAACATTTAGGACTATTTTATAATAATTTTCTACCAGTTTTGGAAGATTATACTGATGCTAGTTGGATAACTAGTGCAAGTGATAATAAGTCAACTTCAGGTTGGATGTTTACACTTGTAGGAGGAGCTGTTTCATGGGCTTCTAAGAAGCAAACATTATAACTCATTCCACAATGGAATCAAAGTTTGTTGCCTTAGCAGCAGCTGATAAAGAGGCAGAATGGCTGTTGAATTTATTGTTGGACATTGATTTGTGGCCACGTCCAATGCCAACTATTTCTTTACACTACGATCATGAATCTACTATGTCAAGAGCTTTTAATAAGGTATACAATGGAAAGTCTAAACATATTAGTTTAAGGCATGATTATGTTAGACACTTGATTTGTAATGGAGTAATCACAATTCGATATGTGAAAACAAGTAATATAAGGCTGATCCTTTTACAAAAGGACTCACTAAGGAGTTAGTGAGGAAAATAGCATCTACATGAAAGAATGGGTAAAAAACCCTTTAACTAACTAGAGTCTCCAGTAATAGGAACCCAACCTTTATCTAGGCTAAATTTAGTTTAAAGTTTTAATGGGTAATAACAATTTGCTGATAAGTGGTTATGGGCACTTGAAAATAATATATTTCCATTCCAAGTCTAGTGCATATTATAAGGTATAAGATACCAAGGGTGAGTTAAATTAAAAAAAAAAAAAACTCTTAATGGATACAAGAAAGCTTATATTAGTAAGGTTTAAAGTATATCCACCTATATGAACATAAGAAGTGGTGTCGCTTCTATCCAAAGTTTGGGGTTAACTTTTGGATGTTCATGAAATGCCTAGGGTGTAGCACATGGCCATATGAGCGCTAAAAATATGGTAATTTTTTTGGGAGTTATATAAAGTTTTGTGTGTAGCATTTCCAATTTTAACATAAGAATTTGTGGTTTAATGCTATAAGCAACAAATGGGTCATTAGAATTTTGAAATACTTGCACTAAGGTTCAATAGGTTTAAGTCAAAAGATACCTGTCTTTATGCGAAATTTTATTATATAGAGAAGATACATAGTTATTCAAACTAAGTGGGAAATTGTTAGAAATATTCAGTTTGGAAAAACTAAGTTATTTGCTGTCTAATAAATTGTGACTTTTCAGATAATAATATTGATATCTAATGAGTTGTTTCTCTTCAAGAACGTTATGTTTTATTTAATTATAATATTTATTTTTATTGAAAGACACAATTCTTGATTGGGTTGTGACTTTTGGTTAATTATTACGGCTGTAATTAACTGACGTCTTCAGAAGAGTTGTGACCTTATAGAAAGTATGTTTGTTCAAGACTCCTATTATAAATATGAGTCAGTAGAATATCACGATACATTTTTTTCATTCTCATTACTTTCTTTGACTTTTGAAGAGTTTATTAGAAGAATTTATAGAAATTACTGTCTGTAAATTTTTAAGTGCTTAGAATTAATCCTAGAGGTGATTTGCCAATACCCTTCAATAAGCAATAGTTGGGGCAAATATCACCTTAAGGATAGTGTGATTAAACCTGTTTTTGGGTACTATCTATCTTTTGTCATGTATATATTTTCCTAACAGATACTTTAGGAAAGTTTGCTAGTTTGAATACTCTTTGTTCTATTTACTTTGACTCTTTGACACATCCTAGATTCATTGTATACCATCTAAATTATATGTCATAAGTTTACCTACTGTTCGCATTGGTAAATCCTACTATAGGTAGGGTTTCATTTCTACTTTCCACTCATGAACTTTTCTTGAAGGTTATTTTTTTCGTTCTGTCCCCCTCCCTATAACTTTTTCATTATCTAATAAAATGGGTGTTGGACCTACCACCTATAGACTGATGGATTTTAATTGTGTGAGTGTGTGTCTACATATATATATATATATATATATATATATATATATATATAAACATCTATATTTGTGTTATATTTTATTTTACTATAGAATAGTCGCATAAACATTTATTATGTACTATAATATTTTTTTGTAATTGTGAAAAAAATAAATTTGTATAAGAATATAAACTTTCCATACAAAAATTAAAAGTTATCAAATTGTTATCAAGACCCGAATTTGGATCTAGATCCGATAATATCTGACGGATTCAGATATGGGTCTACTTATATAGACCTGTTGATTACTAGAATCCGAATTTAGAATCGCTAATGTGCACTAATAGGACCCAAATATAGATATGCTAGATCTATCTCGAATCTAACTTGTTTTCAGCCCTAGTAACACCTTATTATATGTCTATATCCATTAGCAAAAAGAAGATATATGCATATGTGTATGTATTTCTGTTTTGGCGTGCTAGCAAAAAGGCTAGGTGTATTTACAAATACTTAACCAATCAAATAAACAAATGATTGTTAATAAATGTAATGTTTGTCCTTGGTTAAATATTTTTTTTATATGTTAATCTATCACAAAATAAGTAATATTTTGTTTCTTTCACACTTGGTTGACACGTTTTAAATAAAAGTATTTTAAACATTTGAGTATTGGCTAAATGTCGAATATAAGTATCAAGAAGTAAAATTTATAAATATAAAGAATTAAAAATAAAATAAAATGTTAAAATAATATTAAAATAATTATGAAATAAGATAAAACTAGTCATTTTAATTCAAGATATTGAGGTAACCAAAAATATGTATCACATTGAATAAAGCAATCAAAGCAAATTATCTCTAGATATGTGACTAATAAACAAAATCACAAATAAAGCAATTTAGTCATAAATAAGGAAAATGTATGTGATGACAATAGAAGCATCGCAAATCATAATTATCATTGCGAGCAATTGTAATATATAGGACAACAAAATATGATTCGTACGAAGAGTTTTCTATTGCAAAAGATATCGACGTTAAACCTTTTTCTGACAGAGTTTTTATGGGAAAAAATGCTTTTATTACTATGAAATGGCCACCACAAACAACCAAATTTCTAGTAGATGACCAGTTTGTTAAGATAGGTTAATTGCAAACGTTAAATTAGATAAAAAACTTCTTGAAATAGCATTTTAGTCTAATTCCTCACCTTTAAATACAACAAAGCCATTGCAAGTTTTTTCAAACTCTCAATGGGTTAACCTAAAGGTAAAACAAGTATGAAGTTATCAAAACAAGATTAATTCCCACCAATGTCATAAGAAATCCAACACCATTCCAAATTTCAATTTTTCTTTAGACTCCTTGAATAAAAAGTTACTACTCCATGGTCATCATTGGCACTTCTCCTTATCCTTGAACCGAAGTCCACTTCATCCTCCATAGTATAATGTGGCTAATAACTCTAGCAAGTAGATTTATTTTATCTCTAAAATATATAGTGTTTTTGATGCACATGTGAGCCAAGGAACAAGTAATGGGATTGTAGAACAAGCTAAAGGATGGATCCAATTCAAGTTCTAGTCGGGCCAATCACTAGGTCTAGGGCCAAGAATTTGTATCAAGCTATACTGGGCTTTGTCAAGGAGATTTTGTACGTCTTAACAACAAGCATTATACATTTGCAAATGGAGGTCAAGAATTCATTCAAGCTCAAGTTAAGAGGCTCGTCCATGTTTGAGAAGTCCAACTTCAAGAAGATTCAAGTCCAAGAATCCAAGAATTGAAGAGCTTCAACAAGGGTTTGAAAAACCTTAATTTGGACCAGGGCCCTATTTGGCCATCTATCCTAATTAAATTATGATTTATTTTCCGCATTTGCTTATAAGATTTTTGCTTTATTTGGGACAAAATATCAGCCCCTATCCATTTTAGTTTTGCTTGTTTTATGTCTAGTGTTCCAATCCTAAACTAGTTAGGATTTTCCAAGTTATTGACCTAGTGTTTGTAGGACATATATGTAGGGCTAGGGGCTGATTTTTCATATTATTTTTGCCCCCCCATACATCTGAAATATTCGTTCTTCATCGAATAATACTACGTGAGTTTTATTCTTCAATTTGTCTCCCAAAGACTTGGGTACTTTACCAGATTGATTCTTGTGATTACAGTTTATCCTGAACAGTATTAGTTATTGTCTCGTTATAGACAACGGGTTGATATCTTGTATATTTGAAAGCAGATACTTTGAATTCTTGATTTTTAATCAAAGGGTTTGAATCTGTCAAGTAGAAATTATTTAGGCATTATTGGGTTATGCATCGATTCTGGGCCTCGTCGGTTCATCTACGGGATTCACATTAGAGTGGTATCAGAGTTTTGGATCCTAAACACATTTGTTTTCTTGTTCTTACATCTTTAAATTGTTTTCTAGCTGTCCTTGTTAAGTTTTATTCAAAAAAAATTGCAGCTTGTCCTTGATTCTTGATTCTTGTTCTTATACACATCTGTGTTCTTGGAAATTTGTAGCAGTATTTTTTGCTCTTTTGTGTTGGTTATTGCTATGATTTTTCTCATATCCAAGTGTTCTTGTTGTGCTCTTGTTGACCAAAAAAGGAAAAAAAAAATTGATTACATAAAACCCTAGCCATTGAGGGTTTTGTGTAATTTTCCTTATTCTTCACTGTTCATTGGTTCTTTCTTGTGCTCTTGTTAATTGTTGGGAACTGATATTGTGTAGCAAGCTATTGATCAGAAAAAAATTTTGTACTTTTTGTCAGTACTGTTCATCGGTACTGTTCTCAGTATATGGACGACGTAAGAAAAAACAGAAAGGATAAAAAGAAGAAAAAAATGGAAAGAGGCCAAATTCCAACCCTAGTTGAATTAGGGTTTCCAAGTCCTCCTTGCATTAGAAATTTTGTGCTAATTCCTTGTTTCCATATTCTTGCATAATTTCAATCCTTGCCTTAGTTGGAATACAACATTCACTTGAATCTTTGTTCCACTTAGGATTACACTAATTCCTATTTCCAACTAGGAGTAGTTGGAATCCTTAGGACCTATTAGGATTTGAAGTAAAGTGCTGCAATTTTCCTACTTCTAGACGTGTATAATTCTCGACTAAAATTTCTATGTATTTTTCAATTTTTATTTATATTTTGCTCTTGGGTTACATTAAAAAAACATCGTAAATCTTATAAACAAATGCTGAAAATATATCCTACTTTAATTAGGATAGATGGATAAATAGGGCTTTGGTCCAGAATAGAGTTTTCTGAACGCTTCTTGAAGCTCTTCAATTTTTGGGCATCTTGGACTTGAATCTTCTTGGAGTTGGACTTCTAAAACATGGATGGACCTCTTAACTTGAGCTTGAATGAATTCTTGGCCTCCATTTGCAAACAATAATGGTTATTGTTCCAAAATCTCCTTGATAAAGCCCAACATAGCTTGATGCAACTTCTTGGCCCTCGACCTCGTGATTGGCACGACTGGAACTTGAATTGGATCTATTCCTTGAGCTTGATCCACGACCCCATCACTTGTTCCTTCGATCACATGTGCATCATCTCCACTAGTTTTGAAATAGAATGTGATGCTTCTGGTATTGGTATAGGTGCAGTTCTGATGTAGGATAGACATCCAATTGTGTAGTTCCGTAAGAAGATGAATGGAGCCACATTGAACTACTTGATATACATATGATAAGGAGCTCTATGCATTGGTGCAGGTCTTGTAAAATTGGCAACATTATCTGTGGTCTAATGAATTCATAATTTAGATGAACCATAAGTTGTTGTAGTTTTTAAAGAGCCAAGGTAAGCTATACCGACCCCATGCATATTGGTTAGAGTTTATTGAATGTTCCCCTATGTTTTTTAATACAAACAAGGAAAAGATAATGTGGTTTTTGATGGATTCTCCCGTCTATATGTTTCGATTTCAACGTTAAACACTGACTTTCATGATTTTGAACACGTAAAAGATTTGTATGCTAAAAACCTTAATTTCTCAAATATGTTTGAAGCGTGGAAGTCAATGGTATTTGATAAGCTTTATTAGCATGAAGGCTATCTTTTTAAGAGAATAAATTGTGCATTCCTAATTGCTCATTACGTGAATTACTTGTTAGGGAAGCACATGTTGGAGGTCTTATGGGTCATCTAGGTGTGAGACAATACATTAGAAATACTTAAAGAATACTTATTTCTACTCTAACATACACAAATATGTGACACGTGCATGCGAATGAATATCTTTTTTTGCAAGAAAGCTAAGTCCAAAGTTAATCCACATGGTTTTTATATGCCTTTGCTTGTTCTGAGTCATCATTGGCTTGATGTATCTATGGATTTTTTCTTTAGGGTTTCCAAGAACTCCAAAGGGTTGTGATTCAGTTTTTGTGATAGTGGATTGGTTTTCTAAAATGGCACATTGTATACTGTGTAAATTAACTGATGATGTCGTGCATGTTACTGATTTGTCCTTTAAGGAAGTTGTTCGTTTGCATAGGGTTCCTCAAACCATAGTTAGTGATCAAGATTACAAGTTTTTGGGTCACTTTTGGCTTGTCTTATGGAGGAAATGGGGAACTAAATTACTATTTTCTACTGCATGTCACCCTCAAACGGATGTGACAAATTGAAGTGGTCAATAGAACTTTAGGAACTTCTTTGCATGTTGTATTAGAAAAACTTGAAATCTTGGAAGGATTCTGTTTTCCATTTGTTGAATTTTCTTATAATCATGTAATTATACACTTCTACTGGTTTAAGAGACTATTTGAAGTTGTTTATGGTTTTAATCCACTAACAGTTTTATATTTGTTTCCTTTGCCTATGAAGGAGGTAACAAGTTTTGATGAGCAGAAAATGGGTAAGTTAATCAAGTCTATCCATGAGCAAGCTGGTTAGCAAATGCCTAAAACGAACCAACATAATGCCACAAAGGCCAATAAGCGTAAAAAACAAGTGGTCTTCCAACCAGGAGATTCGATTTGGGTACATTTTTTAAAGGAACAATTCCCAAATAAAAGGAAATCTAAATTGGATCCCTGTAGGGATGAACCATTTCAAGTGCTTGAAAGAATTAATGGCAATGCCTAAAAGATTGACCTTCCCAGTGAGTATGACATTAGTGCAACATTTAATGTTCTTGATCAACTCCTTTTATTATTGATGCAACCTCTTGGTTTGAGGACCTTATCATCTAAAAGAGACAGGCAAACATGATGCACATGTGAGCCAAGGAACAAGTGATAGGGTCATGGAACAAGCTCAAGGAATGGATCAAATTCAAGTTCCAGTCGGGCCAATCACAAGTTCGAGGACCAAGAGGTTGCATCAAGCTATGCCGGGCTTTGTCAAGGAGATTTTGGGATAACAAGCATTATTGTTTGAAATGGAGGCCAAGAATTCATTCAAGCTCAAGTTAAGAGGCTTGTTCATGTTTAGAAGTCCAAGTCCAAGAAGATTCAAATCCAAGAAGCCCAAGAATTGAAGAGCTTCAAGAACGGTTCGAAAAACCCTAATTTGGACCAAGGCCCTATTCGGCCATCTATCCTAATTAAATTAGATTCGTTTTCATCATTTGTTTATAATATTTTTCTTTTAGTTGGGACGAAAATATCAGCCCATATCTATGTTAGTTTAGCCAATTTTATGTCTAGTGTTCCAATTCTAAACTAGTTGGGATTTATCAAATTATTGTCCTAGTGTTGGTAGGACTGGTTTATGTGTAGGGTTTGGGGCTGATTTTTCTTGTTATTTATGTCCCCAATACAGCCAAAATAGTCATTCTTCATAGAATAATACTACATGAGTTCTATTCTCCAATTTATCTTCCAGGGACTTGGGTACTTTGAAAGATTGTTTCTTGCGATTACCTAGACAATTGATTCTTGTCTCTTTATAGAAAACGAGTCGATATCTCATACAGTCAAGAGCAGAAACTTCAAATTCTTGTTTTCTTAATCAAAGAGTTTGAATCCGTCAATTCAGAATTGTTTAGGCTTTCTTAGATTTCGCATCTATTCCAGGTCTCGTTAGTTCATCTACCGGGTTCATATCAGTTTTGATAGTATTTTCCCACTTTTATGTGTTTCTATGCACATTTTTCTTTAATTTTATGCTTGGTAGTCTTGTTAAAGCATTAGAGTTTAATTAGACTTTTAATAATACTTTTATGCTAGTTTTATGCCTAATATTGTGTATAGAGGATTTTGGTATCCTATGTTCAAGGAATATTTCTGCAAATAAGTACAAGCTAGAAGAACCAAGAAGTCAAGGAACAACATACAAAATGAAGATTTGACTGTCTCTTAAGACTTCTAATGTGCTTAAGACCACAGTCTCACCATGTAAAAAAGAATGTCTCTTATACACATCTAAAAGCCAAATATCCCTTAGTCCGAGTTGTCGTGTCCTATTTTTTGGTCAAAAAATGAATAAACAAATTAATAGAAAATAAATGGTATAATATAATTAGTACGAAAATATGGTCTAAAATGTGACATAAAATGCGACGTTTTGAAGATCCTAAAATGACATAAAATAGGATTTTTGAACAAATAAATGTTAAATTTGTCTCCCCGAAACATATAGATGTGCATTAGGATACTAACTCAAACCTAAAGGAAAAGGGAAATTCCCAGACATTGAGGAAATGATTTTAAAATACAAAAAGGAAAAAAAGATGAAATAAAATAGATAAATAAAAATAAGTAAAAATAAATTGGAAACCTGAGATAACTCCTAGGTATGGTCTACAAAAATAAAAGAAAAGGATTCAGAAGTTGTATTGAGGAAAGGGAAGGCTAGACTACTCTATGGGTAACCTAGGTACCCTTTCATCCCTGATAGAACCAGTCGTGAGATTTATTTCATATTTTCAAGAAATTAACCCTAATTTATCTTATGTTTGGATATATTAATTAGAAACAAATAAAAGGAAAATGTGCCAAAAGTGTAGGGAAAGGGATCTAATTGTGTAAGCATTGGACTAACATAGAAGATTTGACTTTCGTACTGGCGTTGGATTGATACAAAAGGGATGAGTTTCTAGGCCACCATTGGACTAGTACAGAGCGCGGCGTAAAAAAAAATATACAAAATTAAATGCATTTAACATAACAAAATGATACATATATAAGAACATAAGACATGTATATCGTAAAGCATAATGTCTAGCATGCAAAACCTAATAAACCAGTAAACACATAGCAAATAAGCCTATCTAATATATACAAAATTAAATGCATTTAACATAAATAAAATAATAAATATATAAGAACACAAGACATGTAAATACGTAAAGCGTAATGTCTAGCATGCAAAACCTAATAAAGCAATAAACACATAGCAAATAAGCCTATCTACTGCATTAGGCTTAAGCCCTTCTTGCAAGATGCAAATTATGTTTTACAATCATAATAATAAAAGAAACAATAACAACAAACTAAAAAAAAATGACTTACAATTAGCCCATAAACCAAATATAGCACATAAAGTATTTAGAAGTATGCCTCTTGGTGTGCCCAAGGCACAAAATTATCCTATTTTTGGTTCAAAACATGAACAAACGGACCAAGGTACTAATATAAAATAATAAAAGTATATGTAGCACTCAAATAAACAAAATAATATTGCCACCTAACAAAAGAAAATTTAATAACTAAAATTATGCCAATTTTATCATAAAAGTAGCTAAACAAGTATAATTGAATAGCAAAGGGGTTTAATTGAACCAAATCTAAACATTAGGGACTCAACTGTAATCTTGGGTTTCTAAACAAGTAAAGGGAAAAAGTACAAGAAATAATAAAAATATAATACCAGAATAACAATTATGAAGAAAAAGAAACTTAATTAGCAACAATCTAAAATTCTAGGGCCTTAATTACAAAATCTACCAAGTTTGGCCAAAATATAATTCAATATAGTTTAGTGGTTAGGATTTGATTTTCAGAACAGTTGAAGGGACCAAACTGCAATTTCAAAAAGTTTAGAGACCAAAATGTAGTCTGCAAAAGGATCCAATCAAATTTGATTTAAATCTGTTCCTAACAAAAAATTTGTTTATAGATTCCACAGCTTTGTGAAAATATAAATCCCACAAAGTTTTGGAATCTAGAAACAAATAATTTCATGGATTTAAATAGAAGTGTATAAAATCTAAACTTTCTAAAGGCAATTTGAAAGACTTACAAATTTTTGAGCTCAAAATGAAAACTAGGAAAAACTTGGAGTATTAAATTGAAAAATTCGGGAAAAAATAAATTCTTTCTTCCATCTAAATGAAATAGCCATGGCTGCATCATTACTTCCTTTTTATTTTTTCTTTTTTTTTTTGATTTTTTATTACTTTTCTATATTTTCACTAAATCCAGAAAAATTTTATACCAAATCAATCATCTCGATGAGTAGAAAGAAAATATACCGAAAACAAGAAAACAACAAATTTTGACAAATTTGAAGAAATTCAAAATCTATAATGAAGACCAACTTCACGGAATATCAAGAAAAAAACATAAATCATCTGCTCAAATATTCCTCACAACATATAGACCATAAATATACCGAAAATTCATCAAAAACAATAATAAACATGCATAATCAATATAAAAAATGAAGTCCAAATAATACTATTACAACAATGAAAATTATACTTACCACATACAAAAAGGATGTCCAAGATGATAGCAATCCTCCATTCTCTATTTTTGAAAAATCTCCCTTTCCCTTTTTCTCTTTTATGTTTTTATGTTTTTTTTTGTTTTATTTTTTTTTGTATGTGTTGTGTGTGTTTGTGTGTGTTTTTGTGTATGGTGCATGAGTGTGTAAAGGTGGGGATATGTGGTGTTTTAAAGTGTTGGGAGAAAGAAAATGGAATAAGAAGAAGAGTTGCGAAAAAGGTAAAATACAAATAACCACTCTGTGGTATCTCTAATATGCACTTTACCCCCTAACCAATTCAAGTTATGACAAGTTTCAAGATCAAACTTAAGAAAAAAAATGAGTCACAAAGTTTTGGGGTCAGAATGAAATTAAAGAGGGGTCAAATTGCAATTTTTTTTTTAAAAAAAACCTAACACTTCCCCTCTTCCCACCACATAGCAGCCATCCCCAATCACCACTGCCAAACCTCTACTACCCAAGTAGTCACTACCACAAATGTAACCCCGTCACCATGGGAAAGGAGATTCTCTTTGGGATGGGAAAGGGAGATCGGGAATAGAGAAAGTGGGAGAGAGAGATGACAAATTAGGGATAGGGTAGGAAATCACGAATTCAGGTAGAGAGAGAGATCGCGAGGATGAGGAATGGGGATGGGAAATTGAAAATGGGAATAGTAATGGGAGGTGGGGTGAGAATGGCTGGTGGCTGCAAGAAGAAGGGGATGGGGATTCTAAATGCTCATTTAAGTATTGTTCAATCAGTTTCATGTACTTCAAATTATTGGAGTATTATAGTTTCTTAGTTAGTGGTATTGACTAAAATTGAGATCAAATTTACAATTTTTAAAATTGAGATTAAATTTGCAATTTTTCAGTAACTTCTTTGTTACTGTCAACTTGGAAAGATGAACGAGTGGATTCAAATCCTATGCTGATGCTTTTCATTGTTGTCGTCATGGATGTCATGTTATTAAGAATGTTACTGATACGAGCCAAAGCGCATCTTCAAGCTTGACTAAGGTTCGTGAAGAGTCATTGCAAGTGCCAACTGGACCAATTACAAGGGCAATAAAGAGAATCCAACAAGAATGCAAGCAAGAATTCAATCAGTAACATTGTCTCGTATCCGTCCCAAACAAATTAGTTAAAAGTGGAACGGGCTTGTAAATCTGATTGGAACATTCTTCAAGTCCAAATCCATAATGAAGAAGTCCAGTAGTTTGTGTTCACTCTATTATTTTATAAAGCCCAATAGTTGTTTAAGTTTTGTGTAAATTGGGCTGGTTTAAGTCAAGTTTAGTTGTGATTTAGTTATTAGTTTTTAGGCTCATTAATTAGCCTAAATAAGGCCCATTTAACCCAAATCTTGGGGCCACTTATGGCTGAACCCTAGCACTACTTTGTTAGGAGTTTTAAAGCTAGTTTTTAGGACTTTATTAAGCCTATAAATAGTTGTTAGATATGCACGAATTTGAGGAGATTTTTATCAATAATATTCATCTTTTTCGTGAGGAAAAAGTTCTTTCTTTTAGTCTTTGGATTAAGACTTTGTTGGGATCATCGCTTGAGCAACGGTGATTGTTTTAACTGACTTATAGATTTGGTTCTTGCCTGATTCATATAGGCAACGGGTCAATTCTTGCTTTAAATCTAATGTCTCTTATTAGGAGTTTGGTTCTTGTCTCGTTATAGACAACGGGTTGAATTCTTGCTTGATTCTTGTGTGTTCTTTATTGTTCTTGTTTGTGTGTTTGCTGTCCAAATTCTTGTGACCAACTTTGGAGTCGATCCTTGGGGTTTTGGTGCTATCTTGAATTGTTGGGTTTCGTGGCATCAAGTCGATTGCGCACGGGGTTCGCATCAGTTAGGCTTTTAAGCATGTGGGGAGGAAATGAGGCAGGGAGCTGCTGTGGAAGTGAAAGTCGTGGTGGTTGGGTAGAGGAGATGATGAGGTGGCAGAGATGGTAGGTGGTGGCTGCTAGGATGGGGCAGTAGATGAGGTGGCAACCAGGTATGTGGGAGAAAAGATGGAAGGTTAGGGTTTTTTAGGGTTAAAAATGTCAATTCAAGTGTTAATTTTTTTTTAAAAACAAACCTAAACTTGGTATTGGTGTGTGACCCACAAAACTAGTTAGTTTTCGTAGTTTCCATCCATTTTGCCAAAACAAGAAAGAAGAAAATTAAAACACAAGGCGGTCAAGTGCACATTTGATAATCACAAGGAGTAAAGTGCATATATTAGGAATACTAGAAAGGGGTTACTTTCATTTTAGCCAAAAAAATTAAGCGGGAAAGAAAGGAGAGAGAGATGTTGAGAAGGGGGTGTTAAGGGTTTGATGGTTGTGCGTGAGTGGAAAGAAAAAAAACGGGATATAGTTTTCCTAGCTATTAAACAAACCTAGGTGACTAGACCTCAAAAATTGAGAGGTCCAATCCCTTATTTTTTTTAAATCACATTAAAATTTATTTATTATTTTTGTAGCTCAAATGATGGAAAATTATGGTTTTGGGAAATCATGAAAGTTATAGCTCGAGAATTTGTTTTATGAGAAAAAGTGGCTTGATTTCATCTAGTAGTGTACTTTTTACCGGTTTCACACAAAATAATAAAAAGTTAACTTGGGAAAATGTTATAATAATCACTAGGAACACATAAATATCTCAAAAACATAATTTTTGGTTAAAAATTATATTAAAAAAGATACTGTTGAAAAGTGCACGTTTGGGGCAAAATATTTATTCTTTTTTAAATAGTCCCAAAACGGATTCTGAACGTTGCCAACGTTCACCGAGGTGTTCAAAAATATGAAATTGGGTTTAAAAAATTTTAAAAATTAGAAAAAAAATTAAATGTAAAAAGAATATTTTGCCCTTACTTTTTTAGAAATTTGATTTAAAGCCATTATTCCACAAAAATCAATTTTTGTTTACTTTAGACATAGATGAAAATGAAAAAAAGTTTAAAAAATTTGGCCCATTTTGGCACTAAAATGTAAAAAATGCGTTAAAATTTGATGTCTACAACTTGTTGCTCTTTTTCGAAGGCTCAAAGAGATTCTAGAAAAAGATTGAAGAACACCGAATTTTGACTAAATTAGCAAAAAAATTGACATTACCAGATAAGAACGGAAAACTACTATGCTGATTTGGTGAATCAAAGGTCTTGAGGTAAGGGAAGAGAAAATGGGAAAATGAGAAAGAGTCGTTGTCACTTGTGGAGGATGCCGTTGCCATTGCCATCCCCATTGTCAGTTCCTTCTTTGTATCTCTCTCTCTCTCTCTCTTTTTTATTTTAATTATTACATGAGAACTGAAAAAGAAAAGCTATGCTATGCTTCCATGCTTTTGTCTTGGTCATTTCAACATTATTGTTCTTTTGACCCTCTCGTGCTCGTTTCAATTTTGATAGATGTAACAATCTTTGTTAGATGTTCACTTGATTCTTTAAAATTCCAACCTTCGGCCCAAAAAGTGCTCGCAGTGCCCTTGAATTCGATTGTGTTGCATACTCCTTATAAGGTAGTCATTGGATTCCTACTGTACCTAGATGGAAAGACATATACAAACTTGCCTCTGTTTCTTCAACACAGATGTTAGAATGAAAATATTGAAAGATTTAAATACAAGAAACAAAGCAAAAAGAAAAACTTTGAATGACCAACTTAATTTTCAAAAATTTTTCTTTTCAAGTATACCAGGAGATATAGACAATAACTCCAAAAGACATAATATGGACTAAAATATAATGAAAGTGGTAAAATTGTTACGAAACTCTAGTTAAGCTGCCTACATATCCCACATTTTGGAATCAGCTCAAAACGTTGTTCAGACTACGAACTATGAAGAGAAGCTAGTAACTACAAAAAAATCTTTTACAATTCAATAAAAAGCCATAAGAAGTAAAAGAATGACCGAAATCTAATTGAGCTGCCTACGTGTCCTGCTTTGGAAATCAAGTTAAATATAGTTCATGGCCTCGAACTGGGAATACAACATAGGCATTGAAATGATAATTTGAGATATTGTCCTCCCGAAGAATAAAAAAATAACTTGGGATACTGTCTTCTTGCCGAACAAAAATAACAACTTGGGATACTCTCCCGCCAAACAAAATAACAACTTTGGAACTTAAATGTTCAGATTGATGAATTGGAACTGAAACGACTTAAACATCTTGAGATACTATTCTCCTGGTTGACAATGTTTAACTAGGGATACTATCCTTTAGATGGATAGAATAAATTAAAAGTTCAAGCTACTTTATTGAAATTGAAATGACTTTGAAATCTAGATGTTCAGACTGTTGAACTAAAATTGAAACGACATAAAAATTTAAATGTTCAGCCTGTTGAACTAAAATTGAGAATTTAGGATCCTTTTCTCTCGATAGATGATTCACTTAAATGCTAATGTTACTAATTGAAATTGAAATGACTTGAAATTTAATTGTTCATGCTGCTAAAGTAAAATTGACAACTTTGAAATTTAAGCGTTATAGAAATTTAATCATTCAAATTTAGATACTAGAGTTGAAATGACTTTGAAATTTAAACAACTTGAAGTCTAGCTTTTCTATGGTATAGTTGGGTACTTCTGTTGGTATAATCAGGGTTTGAAACTTTTGTCTAGATAGAATCGGGTGATTTGCCATGGTAAAGTTGGGCATTAAAATTTTCGACCATGGTAAAATTGGGGAGATTGTCACAGCCTTGGTAGAATTGGGTAGTGATTCTTGTGTCTTGGTAAAGTCACGTGATTCTCATGGTAAGTCCAGGAAATGGAGACTCAAGAATTTGGAAAAGAAAAGTAATTTTTTTTTTGAAATCCAAAAGTATAAAATGCTACTGAACACTTTTTTGAAAAATTGACATTCCAAAGAAATTTAGAGTTTCAGAAATAGACTTGAACACTGATTTTAAAAATTTAATTGAGCTTTAAAAAAGAAATCTATTAAAATCTTGAAACTTGAGCATTAATGTACATAAAAGCCAATAAAGTACTTACCACACAAAAGAAATTGGAAACCAAGCATATTTAAAAATAAAAAATCTTAAATCGCATTTTCAGATTGGATGTGAGGTTTTGCTTGTTGTTCAATGAAGCATGCCTGTAAAAGATGAGGGAATGGACAAAAAATACATTTTTCTTTTTAAAACGATAGTTAGAGTATGATGAGATGCTAAAATCCAGTTCGTGGTAAAGAGTTGGATAGTGCATCTATTGGACTATAAACATTAGATACTGGTGATTCAAAAGTAATTGCCCCATATTCAGATCTTGCCAATGAATTTTTGCACTTGAAATCAAATAATTGTTTACTTATACAAATTATGATCCAAACCCTGCCATTTGCATCAAAATTTGCCCTAGTGTAGTTATTCATGAACTTTACAAAATCTTAAGATGGTTCATTCTTGATATTTCCAAAAGAAAAGCTCCATGATTATGTGAAGCAAAGTATATACAAAAAGACCTACACCAAGCAACATAAATAAACAAATTATTGATTTTTGATTGATTTTGATTTTTTTTCAAATAAGGGAAGAAACTATGCTGTTTACATGAAAATATTGGCACATATAAAACACACATACCATAAGAATCACATCATGATCCTTTTAAAGCAAGATAAATTTTGTTAAGTCACTCCCTTACCAGGTTCAGTATTTGGGAAAAAAAATAAATGCCCTTTCTTGTCTGTTAAGCCTTACAAATGAGATGGACTTTGCTAAGATTCTAATGTGGCTGGGAAAACATTTCAACTTTTGGGACTATGTCGAGCATTTTATTAGCCTTGTGACCAATTTGTTTTTAGTCGACTCATCACCACATCTAGACAAAAGCAAACAGTTTTACCTCTATTACTATGTGAAATTAGTCAGTATATGAACCTTATTGGCTTCTAGTATGGCTAGAAGAGATAGCTAAAATTGTACATCACGGGACATATCCTTGTGATCACTAGAAATAGATAAACCAAATGAAGATATGTTATTACTTCTGATTGCCATGAAAGAAAAGTCAATAATGGACTTTGTAGACTTGTAATGTGACTGGAATGAGATAACCAAAAATAAATTATATCAAGGAATTGTGCACCTATGTTCGCTTATTGATCTCAAAAATTTGCCCTAGAGTTGGACTTTAAAACTTTTCAAAACTAGCAGTAAATATCTAAACATTTCTGTCTTTTGGCCATATTCTAACATTGCACCTCGTCCTTTTAGACTTTCACATGAGATTGCTAACACTTAATTACCACCACATTTTTTACATTGTTGATGTGTTTGGCATGTTGAGCCACTTGATTTCGAAACTCACTTTTACATTCACGGTGAGCCATTTGATTTCAAAATCATGCTTTCACATTCACACTAAGCTACTTGATTTTTGACTTTGATCGATTTTTTTTTAAAATTCACTTCTTGTGATCTTTTATACAAGTAATGTCAACTTTGTTTGAATACTTTCTTCAAATTCTCTTCTCAATTTAAGAGTACGATCAACAGGTGCAAATGAAATGAAAGTCAGCTCTAGAGGCTCAAAGGGGATGCAAGGAATGAATAGTATATTGGTTGTAGAAATGAAGGCCAAAATATCATTCAAAACTCTTATGGCAACCAATGTAAGAAATGTATAGTCAGAACTCGGACTTACTGAACTTTGACATCTACAATTCTCCCAGTGTAGGAGTGTGATCATCAAGTACTTTATTGAAACAAACTTATAATATCTGATACTCAAAATGGATAACAAAAGGTATAATGTATTTAGATAGAGAAACGTACGCTCAAAGAGTCATCCTAGATTCTCATAACAATCAAGGCAAAGATATTTTGGTTTCAAAAAGATGTGACATGAATCAACCTAGACAGATTTTTACCTTCATGATAAAACTCCCCCATTGTCGGGCTTGGTCAACAAGGTAATTGATCAAACTATATGTACTAACTTTGAAGTTTAGCAGTTTAGCAAAGGAAAGGCACCATTTGGGAAGTAAATTTTCTCTCATGAAAAATGGTTATGTCAAAATTTTCAAAGCGCATGCAATGAAGTTTAGATAACCAAATATATAAATCAGAATTGCATGCAGAACATGAATATGTGGCTTGTTCAATCTTGTTCTTCAAGGCTTATTCAAAAATTCCTTCACCTAAAATCGTGAACATTAGTCTACAAAATCATAGATGACATTCCAAATATGATATTAAGATGTAAAACCCATGCACGCATTACTACCAAATTCAAATAGAGGATTGCATATAAAGGGAAAAATCATTCAAAAGGCATTAAAAGAAACATAGTCAAAATGCTCAAAGTCATCAAAAGAGCAATTAAAAAACCACATCAAAAACTCATGGAGCATTCTTTCTGGTAACAATGGGTCTTTCACTATAGTTGTTTAGGATATACTTTGGTGCGATTGGAGAAAAAGCTAGAAGGTATATTGGTTGTGGCTCAGAAATGCCTTTTCTAAATCACTCTAGTTAATTAATATCCTGACAAAAACCTGTCTATCGTAGCCTTCCCGGGTTTAACAATAGGAATTGGTTGTACTCAAAGTGTTTGGAAAAATTAGTTCACCTCCTTCTATCAAATCTTGCACCGTGTTTGCAAGAATGTCTGGGCATTCTTCTACAGAGTGACCTTCTACAAAGGAATAATAATTAACTATAGTACTTACTTGGTTTGTATTTTCCTGTGCAACCATCTCGGATATCCTAGAATTACGTACCAGATTTGCAAGGATTGGAGACACGGTGCACATTGTTTGAAGATGTTGAAACAATTCCATTAGTGTTAGTGGTCAAGAAGTGAGGATCCTCTACTCCTTTTCAGTTTTGCCCGTAGCATTTGTGATAAGTCATTGTGATCAAACAGGGGCTGGGACTTGTCAACTCTCTAAAGTAGAGTTATTTACATGCATTCTTAGGTTTTAATCTATTCTGAAGGTTTGTGTGTAATAAGTAGGGGTATTTTGGTCATTTAGGATTTTTTTCCAAAACATTAGTTTATGTGTTTTTAATGTTTAAATACACTTAGATGTATGCTTTTGACAGGTTTGGGATCAATCGGAGGTCTTAAACAGGGTAAAAATGAAGCAAAATAGAGCTAAGCCGTGGCACAGCTAGTAGATAGAAGGGTATAGCCGCACCAAGAGGCACTAAGCCACACCCATAGGGACTGCCAGCTGAGTCCAGCCACGCCAAGGCATCCTGAGGGGTAAACTTTGATGGGCTTCGACAAGTTTGAGTAGTTTCGAGGTTATTTTCAGTTTGTGACTCTGTAAAACCCTAAAAACACTATAAATACATGTTAAAGTCAATCTTAATACAGAGTAGAGTAGACCATAAAAATATCAGGAAACTTTGATTAATTTTTTGGAGATGGATCATCAAGGCAAGGAGTGAAGAACGTAGCCGACGACTAGTTTTTCTTCTCTTCATTCTCCTTTATGTTCTTGAGTTCTGGGATGATTGTAAAACTTTATTTTAATGCATTATGACCGTAAGGATGCACTTATTCAATACTAGGGTTTTATTCCAAATTTACTCATAAAGATTACACATCTAAAGTTTTAATTTTCTATTCGATACACATTTAGATGTGTATTCAAACAGTTATAATAGGAATAGATGTTTGTCATACCTTCTAGAATGATTGTAAAGCTTGAATTTTAATCCAAGAGATGAATACTTAAGGTTTGTTCCATTTCGAAAAGCCTTTATGTGGAATATTCACTCATAGAGTGAACAATTTTGCGGATATGGATAGAAATATTACTTATTCCCCTTAGGCAATCAAATTACAAGGTTCATTATTATGCACTAATCTTGTCTCTAATTCACATCTAAATATAGTGAATTAGTTGGGTTTAATAGATTTGTATGGAGTTCGATGGAGAGCATGTACTTACAATAAACCCTAGATTAGTAAACAACATGAGGAATTGAGAGGAAAATAAACTGAAGCATTCAATTAGATTGGTAAAGAAAGAATAAACCCTAGACTTTTAATCATCTGAACTTTAATCTTTCTGGTTAGCTATTTTCCTTAGTTATTTTTTTGGTTTTCTGATTAATCTCATTATTGTGTGTTTGAATAGAAAATTTTTTGTGCCACTCTAGTACTTAGAAACTCCCTTGTCAACTTAGTTCTCGTGGGAATATTCTCTATTTATCACTATATTATTTTTTTGATAACGTATACTTATGTAGAGTCGACGTGTAAAACACCACCTACACGAGCGAACAAGTTTTTGGCCCCGTTGTCGAGGACTTAGTTCTTGACAGGGTGTTTTATTTTGTTAATATCGTATTAACGTTCAATTTTTGGTTTAAATATTTTTTCATTTCATTTTTGTTTTGTAGGGTTTGTCACCAATTATTATGTGTAGGCGGTTGAAAGGGAAACTACTTTTTTTAAACCTTGAGTTCGAGCGTACGACTAGTAGACTACGAAGGAAGCTAGGTGCGGTTTCCAACCCTGTCTTAGGGCTGGATGATGATGATAATCCTGTTTATCTAGTCATAAAAGTATTGCCAAACCCCCATTGACCTAAGGTCTCTTCGAGACTTTACCATACCCACTATGGATGGTCTTCAGTCAAACATATAGAAGCTGACAATTTTGAGCCCAAATATTGATCTAGATTGCAATAGATAATCCAGATGGTGCACTCATCAGCCATGTTTGGTGGATTACCTAGTTTCGATAACCCCAAATGTTCACATCTTCAACATTTTTGAGAATTCTGATACTTTTCAGCACGATAGTGTGTCAAATGGTGCTATAAGACTAAGCCTTTTCCGATTCTTAGTCTGGGATAAACGAAAGCCTGGTTGATTTCTCAAGCTCCAAGGTCTATCACTACCTAGAGTGATTTGGTGCAGAAGTTTCTCACAAAATTCTTTCCACTATCAAAGACGATAAAGCTGAGGAACCACATCACTTCTTTTGTGCAACATGATAATGAGCCATTGTTCAAGGCATGGAAATGATTCAAGGACTTACTTTGGCTACATCCTCATCATGGTCTTCTAGAGTGGCTTCATATTCAAACATTCTACAATGGGTTGCAAGGACCACTAGAAACCATAATTAATGCAGCAGCTGGGAGAGCCATCATGTGTAAATCTTAAGCTAAGATAGTATCAATGTTAGAATATATGTCCTCAAATAGCTATCAATGGTCAAATAAGAGGGCAACGCCAAGGTCTGTTTACAATAGGGGTTTATAATGTTGATGCTCTTACAGCCTTGACAACACAGTTAGTAGCCTTGTCCAAGAAGATAGAGAGTATAAAATGTCCGTGTTGGCAAGTTTAGAGTCCATTTGTGTCATGTGATTTTTTCCAAGAGGGACATTTTGACATCTGTGAACTATGTAGGCAACTATGGTAGGATCCAAGGCAATCCTTACTCCAACACATACAATCCTGGTTGGAGGAACCACCCAAGCTTCTTATGGAATAACAACCAGCAGGATGGATCTTCATCATCCATGAGATCATCAGTTCCACTAGGATGCCAAAATCAAAATAGATAGTCACAATTTGAGCTAGAGAAAAATGACAGTGTGGAATATCTACTTAGGCAATACATGGCCAAGAATGATGCAACACTTCAAAGTATGAATGCCTTACTACAAAGTTGTACTGTATCGATTCAAAACCTTGAGAGTCAAATGGAAAACCTAGCAAGTTTTATAAATAATAGGCTCCTATAAGGTACTCTCCCAAGTGACACTGAAGTGAAGCCGCCTAGAGAAGGGAAGGAGCATTACAAAGCAATGACACTTCGGAGTGGTCAAGAATAGGGATTCGAAGACAACAATATCAAGGAAAAGAATTCCAAGATAACTAGTGATGAAGAGGATGTCATTCCAGAAATGTTGCACAGGAAAATAACTTTAGTGATGAAGTAGTACTACCGAAGGTTCCATATCCTCAAAGATTGAAGAAGCAAAAGTTAGATAGACAGCTCAAAAAGTTCATAGAAGTCTTCAAGAAACTTTACATAAACATTCCGTTTGCCGAGGCATTGGAATAAATGCCTAGCTATATGAAGTTCATGAAGGATATTTTGTCTCGGGAAAGATGGTTAGCTGACTTTGAGACTATTTCCCTTATAGAAGAATGCAACGCAATCTAACAATAGAAATTACAACCAAAATTGAAAGATTTGAGTAGGTTGACAATTCCTTGCACTATCATAACATAATTTATACATAATCGTAAGGCTCTTTGTGATCTTTGTACTAATATTAATTTGATGTATTTTTTCTAATTTCAGGAAATGGGGTGGGAAAAGAGAAATTGACATTAGTAACCCTCCCACTTGCAGACCGTTCATTTGTACATCCGAGGGGAATCATCATTGATGTGTTGGTAAAAGTAGATAAATTCATGTTTCTTGATGATTTTATTGTACTCGACTTTGAGGATGAATATCCCAATAAACTTGGTAGACCTTTCTTCGTACATGTAGAAGCCTCATTGATGTGCAGAAAGGTGAACTAATGATGTGAGTGAATGTGAGGAGGTGAAATTTAATGTTTATGAGGCTATGAAAATGTCTAACCAACAAGAAAAGTGTTTTGTAGTTAATGTAGTTGTAAGTGAGGTCACAACCAAACCTTCATGGAAAACAAATGAGGCTAAACCTAATAATGAAAGAGTTGATTAAAAATCAAATTTTCAAGTAGGTATATGAATGTATTGTTAACTCAATCCCATGATGGCAATTGGGTAAGTCTCATTCACTGCATACCAAAGAAAGGATGAATAACTATGGTGAAGAATGAGAACAGCCAGCTGATTCCTCCAAGAGTAGTCACGGGATGGAGATTTTGTATAGATTATCAAAGGTATATCAAAGCCATTCGCAAGGATCAAGTTCCTCTTCCATTCACTGATTCCAAGGCACAAGAAAAGTCCAGGTATAGTTTTTTTATTATCTTTTAGATGGTTATGCAGGTTTTAGCCAAATGGTGAGAGTGTCAGATGATAAGAAGACAACAAGGAGTATTCTATCATGCAAGTAATGTTAGAGTAGTTCGAGAATGAAGAAATTTTAAAGGTTGAAAAAAACATGTAATTGGAAACTTCTAAGCATATTACCTCCAAAAAAGGAAGATCCAGGAAGTTTACTACAACTTGCACCATAGGTGCTATTTTAATTGCTAGTGCCTCTTTACATGATTTAGGGGCTAGTAAAAACATAATGCGACTACCTCTTTGTAGGAAGATAGAGTTGACAGACATTAATGAGATAGATCAGACTATCCAATTGGTCGACAAAAGCATGGTAGACCCGTGTGGAGTATTAGAGAATGTATTGGTCAAAGTGGGGAAATTCAACTCCCTAGTAGACTATGTGTCTACACATTGAGAAAGAAGATGATGATGATAGTTCTATAATGTTAGGATGGCCATTCCTAGCTACGGCAAGAGCATTAATTGATGTGGAACAAGGACAAGTAATTTTCGGTGCACACAATCATTCAATCTTATTTTCCATTGTCCAAGCAAGAATGTATCCGCAAGAGTATTTTGATTGATTCAAAGTTGAAGGAAACAATCAAGTTAAGGACTCCCATAATGACATTATGGAAAAGTTTTAATTCATTGGCCAAGTCTAGCTATGGACGTTAAACAACCGCTTCTTGGGAGGCAACCCAAATTTCTTATCTTTTACTTCCTTGATTTCTCGTTGATGATCCACAAACCTTATTTTGAGGATGACATATAAATGGCATTTACCTCTTAAACCAAGCTGTGCAGGTCTGCTATTTTGTTTGTTACAAATAGAGCTTTCGAACGCAGTACAGCGTCTGAACATTATTACATTTCTCGGACAAACAGGATAGTCCAACAAAGTTTACAACGAACGCAATTTACTGTCCGAACAGATAGACAGAGAACAAGTTTTTTAAGCACCTACAACGAACACACAGGCGCCTCCAAAAGAATATCCCTCGGACGTATTTCTCTGTCCGAAAGAGTGAGGCAGAATCAATAATTTAAAGCTCTACAATGGACACATCCAACCGTCTGAAAGAAGTTTACATCGGATGAAGAAGACTGTCCGAAAGAAAAAATTCCCAGATAAAGCATTAAACCTCTCGGATGAGATATACCATCCGAAGGTGTGAAACTTCCACATACACCTGGTTCGGACGATGGAATGGACGCAAGCTCGGCTGTCCAAATGGCATCCACTACTCACTTATTTGAGATCGGACATTGGGTCAGATGCTGGGTCTGTGCGGATGCACAACAATAACATCGGACGTTCGAAAGCCATAACGGTTTATTTTTGAGCATTTATTATTGTGCCGTTAGGAGGTGGTTACTACCCAATTTATTGCTCCTATAAATACTAACTCTAGTGATATTGTTAAATGAATCTTACACATTGAATACAAGCAACAAGAAAAGCAATTTGAGTGCAAATTAGCTATTGAGCAAAATTGTATTGGTGTGTACTTTAGAAGTGCTATTCAAAATATTGAGTGGAGTGATAATCTTGTACAAACGTGAGGTTGAAAGTAAAATCCTTGGCTCAACTAAAGAGAATTAGTGTGAGCAAGGATTGTCCTACTTTGTTTACATTTGAGATTATTGGCTCACCATATTTGAGGAGCATTCTAGTGGATGAACACTTCAAGCTTGGTAGCTTGGAAGTGGTGTTTGTTTAATCTCTTTCTTTACCTTTTCTATACTTCATAAGCTTAATTGTTTTTATCTCTATCAATCTACTTGTTAGATATGCAAAAGATTTTATAAGTGCAGTTTTTGCAAAGTAATTTTTTTAAAAAACCTAATTCACCCCCCTCTTATACACATCTTTGGGGCCAACAATTGGTATCAGAGCATTGGTCTCATTCATTTTCTTAAATTAGTTTTGAGTAAAGATCTAACATGGCAACGAATAATGCTTTATTTTTTGAAGGTCAATCTATCACAAGGCCTCCTATGTTTAATGGAGTAAACTTTATTAGTTGGAAATATAGAATGAAAATATTTTTGCAATCCATTGATATTGACTTGTGGTATGTTGTAAATGAAGGTACTTTTGAAGCTACCATCATTGATGATCACAAAAATAGAAGAAGAGAAAAGACAAGGGATGACAAGCAAACTTGACCTTAAATGCGAAAACTATGAATGTGCTATACAATGTCTTCGATGCCAACGATCAAAATTCTTCAAAGGATAGATTTCCGCTAAAGAACATTGGGACAAGTTAAAGGAAATTCATGAAGGGAGCGATGATAGTTCGAGAACAAAAGAAATCCTTACTTGTTGCCAAGTATGAGTCCTTCAAGATGGAGCCACATGAAAACATTGATAAAATGTATTGTAGATTCAATGATATAATCAAGGATCTTGAAGCCTTGGGAAAGGAAGACTTCTTGGGTGAGAAAAGTAGAAAAATCTTGAATGCTCTATCCAAAGAGTGGGAGGCCAAAACCATCGCTATAGAGGAAGCAAAAAATTTAAATTCCATGCCGATTGAGTCTTTAATTAACTCTCTTACGTCCTATGAATTGAAGCTAAAGGTTAAAGTGGTGGATGATACAGAAGCAAGACCAAAAAAGAATATTGCATTAAAAACTTCTCAAGAAGAAGATGAAAAATGCTTCCATCAACCTATAATATGAAGATCTTGATGAAGGAGATCTTGCACTCATGACCAAAGTATTTCTCAAACACTATCATCAATAAACGAAGAATGAGAAGAGGTGGAGCTATCAACTCAAATAACTTCAAAGGGAAGAGATACCAAGCTATAAATGAAGAAGTAAAATGAAAAGTGCTTTGAATGCGGTCAACCCAGACACTTTGAAAATGAGTGTCCTTCCAAGAAGAATAAGGAAGGAAGAAAGCCCCGCTTCAACAATTTCCAAATCACATGGGATGATTGCAACTCCGAAGAAAAAGTAGAAGAAGAAATGGAGTCAGCACAAATGGCCTTTATGGCCATTGGTGATGATGACATAACTTCTAATTAAGATTCTAATAATGAAAATGATGACAATGATCTTGAAGCCTTCATTTTAAAATTGCATGATAGCTTAAAGGAATCATATGCTAGAAATAAGGAGTTAGTAAAGAAATCAAATGCTTTATTGAATGCTAACTCTAAACTTGTGAATGAAAATAATAGATTATCACAAGAAAACAGTGATTTGAAGAAAAGAATGCATGTGAAAACAATGATCAAGAAAGAACAAGCCTCCTTGAAGAAAATATTGGGTGACTTAAATTTCTATTGCATAGAAAAAAGGAAAATATTGTGTGTCTACTTCTAAACCCTTGGAACTATTGCATTTGAACTTGTTTGGTCCAACTCAACATGCTAGTCTCGGTGGTAGTAAATATGCGTTTGTGATTGTTGATGACTATTCTAGGTATACTTAGGTAATATTTCTTGTTCACAAAAATGAAGCCTTTGAAAATTTTGTAAAATTGTTTTCCAAAATTCAAAATTTGTTGAATTTGAAATCATTCATTTGAGGAGTGATAACGGAGGCGAATTTAAATTCAGTGGTTTTCCCAAATTATGTGATCATAACAGTATTTCACATGAATTTTTGGTTATTAGAGTGCCTCAACAAAATGGTCACATGTAGAAAGGAAAAATAGAACACTTCAAGAGGCCCCTAGAACTATGATTAGTGAATGTGATTTACCAAAATATTTTTGGGCCGAAGTCGTTAACACGACTTGTTATGTTATGAATCGTGTTTTATTAAGGCCTATTTTAAATAAAACACCTTATGAACTCATTGTTTTTTAAAAAACCCGTTGTGACCTATTTCAAAGTTTTTGGTTGGAAATGCTTTATTTTAAAAATCAAAGAAAATCTTGGAAAATTTGACAAAAAATCGGATGAGGAATTTTTCTTGGATATTCTAGTGACAAGAAAGCATACCGAGTATACAATAGAAGAACACTTTTGATTGAAGAAGTTATGCATGTTACATTCGATGAAACTAATGGTGTCATTTCAAAGAATATATGTGAAGATGAAGATGTAGGTATTCAAAAGGAACTTGAATAGCTCACTATTCATAAAGAACATCAAGAGATCACATCAAACAATGAGGAAAACACCCATCACTTGAATGAAGAAGGAGAAAAGAACGAAGACACTCCAAAAGATCTTCCAAGAGCATGGAGATTTGTCTCAAGTCACCCTCAAGAGTTGATCAAAGGTGATCCGTCCGATGGGTTAAAAACTTGATCTCATAAACACTTGAATAGTAATTGTGCATTGCTTTCTCATATAGTAGAACCTAAACATGTGGATGATGCATTGAATGACGAATCTTGGGTCTTTGCTATGCAAGATGAACTTAGCCAATTTGAGAAAAATAATGTATGGACCTTAGTTGAAAGACCATCAATTCATCCCGTAATCAGAACAAAATGGGTTTTTAGAAACATATTAAATGATAAAGGTGAAATTATTAGGAATAAAGCTAGACTTGTTGCAGAGGGTTATGGTCAAGAAGAAGGCATTGATTTTGATGAAACTTTTGCACCTGTTGCTCGTTTAGAATCCATTCGCATGTTTCTTGCATATGCATGTTTTAACAATTTCAAATTATTCCAAATGGACATCAAAAGTGTTTTTTAATGGTTTTATTGATCAAGAAGTTTTCGTTGAACAACCCCCTGGTTTTGAAAACAAAAATTTTCCAAATCATGTTTTCAAACTTTCTGAAGCTAGTATGGTTTGAAACAAGCCTGAAAGGCTAAATGGTTTTTTAATTGAAAGTGGATTTAAAAGAGGTATGTTTTTGACACCACTCTCTTTACCAAAACTAAATCTTATGGTTTGCTAATTGTTCAAATTTATCTTGATGATATTTTTTTTCGAGCAACTAATGAAAGCTTGTGCAAGGAATTCTCACGCTTAATGCAAAAAGAATTTGAAATGAGTATGATGGGAGAACTACAATTCTTCCTTGGACTCCAAGTTTATCAAACAAAGGAAGGAACCTTCATTACACAAATCAAGTACACAAAAGGAGCTAGTCAAGGGATTTGGAATGAAAGATTGCAAACAGGGTGGGACACCAATGTGCACCTGAACCAAACTCGACAAAGATAAAGAAGGTAATAGTGTTGATGAAAAACACTATAGAGGTATGATCGGAAGCCTACTTTACTTGATAGGTAGCAAGCCGGATATTATGTTTGTTGTTTATTTGTGTGCTAGATTTCAATCTTGTCCTAAAGAATCGCACTTGATTGCAGTTAAAAGAATTTTCAGATACTTAAAGGGTACAATGGATTAACCTTGATCTTTGGTATCCAAAATCCTCCACTCTTGATTTAATTAGTTATTCTGATGCTGACTTTGCTGGTTGCAAAATTGATAGAAAAAGTACAAGTGGTATGTTTCACTTCTTGGGTAACTATCTAGTGTCCTGGTTTAGCAAGAACCAAAATTCTATTTCACTTTCTACTGCAGAAGCCGAATATATCGCTGCTGGAAACTGTTGTGCTCAACTTTTGTGGATGAAACATAGTTTAAAAGACTTTGGTGTCTTCTTTGATTGTGTGCCTATCAGATGTGATAACACTAGTGCAATTAATCTCACAAAAATCCTGTCATGCATTCTAAAACCAAACACATTGATGTCAAACACCACTTTATTAGAGATCTTGTGTGCAAAAAGGAAATTTGTGTGTACAAAAGATCAACTTGTTGATATTTTCACTGAACCTTTGGCTTTAGATCGTTTTGAATATCTCAAAACTCATTTGGGCATCATTAATTTCACATCTGTATAAAATCTGAGTTGTTGATCAGACACGCATGATCGTCCAAACCATATATTCTATCGGACGCTCTTAAACGTCCGAAACCCTCTTCTCTGTCTCGGGATGCTTATAATCGTCCGAATTCTCCCTCCTTTTTATGAACTCTCTGGAATTCCTAACGGACTTTTAATATCATCTGAAACTTTCTAGGACGCATAGTGTAGAGTTTCGGTCGTCTATTTATCTGCTTTCGGATGTACCATCGGACGCATACAAATCGTTCAGACGTCCGAACAATTGCTTTTCTAGTTTAAAACTCTCCATTTTCCTCCTATCAGACACTTCCTATCCTCCGAACCCTAGCTCTGGCGAATTTTGTTCCCTCTCAAAATTTTCTCAATCTACTCCTTCTAGTGTCAAATTGATTAGGGAATCTTCTTTACAAAGCCCTCTCTCATCTCCATTGAACCTCATTTCACCTTCCTACCACCTCCCTTCTTACAATTTTTTTCTCCAAAATCTCCTCAATCCCACTTTTCCCCCTTTCTTCTTCTTCTTCAAAACTATAATGGTTTGATCTCGAGACAGTTCTTCAACAGCTACCCATGGACGAAAATCAAAGGAGAAGGCTTCGGTGCAGGGCAATCATCCACAAATCCTCAAACCTCTACCAACCCTTCTATACCCAAATTCATTAATGCCAAGGCATCTGAGCGGAACACTTCTCTACTTAGCAAGTCCATCATTGTTCAAAGACCTGTTTCCCAAGGTCTTTTTGATGAATTTAATTTGCCTATTGTGAAAACTTGCTTTGAAAAACAAATTTGGGGTCATTTGGTACACAGATTTACTAGTCTATGATGATACGGTACTCCAATTCACTGCTAGATCTGTATAAGAGACACTATGTGCACCTAATGATAAACTCGTGTGAATAACAAAAGCTTTGAGATTTCATCCAATATCATAAACTCTACAAATGTGAGGTTCCCTTACCTAATGAGTTTTCTTATTTTTTCTCATTGGATAAATGGCCTGCTTTGGATACTCACTATTTTTTGACATCGATCAAGTCCGAGCAATTTTTAATGTCAATTTTAAACAAGTTTCGGAAGCCAAAACTACTTTGCTTACTCCTGAACTCGACATTCTATACACTTTCGTCACTAATTTATTGTTACCCACTGATGGGTAATCGCACTGAGATCGGTAAAATGTCAGCTCTATTTATTTTACTGTGTTTTTAAAGGCATTCCACTGGATTTTGGTTATCTCTTCTGCTCTTTGTGGGAACTTTTCTTAAATGATACTCGCCACAACATCCTTTTTGGAAAATCCCTTACTAAAATTTTTGATCAAGAGACATTCCATTCACCAACAAAAAACAATTTCCTCCTTACTTTATCAAAATGTACATTGAGCGTAAGGGTTTGAGATTTTTCAACGACCAATGGTTCACAAAAGTAGCTTATGAAATTGAAAATCTAAATCTCAAGGTTCTACCTCCGGACTTGCACTTTCTCACCCTTCCTCCTCAAACACCTTCACCATCCCACGATCAACCCATACCTTTTCTTCCGAACCTTTATGGGGAATATTTTGATGAATTCTTACTTCTTTGAACGACCAAATGAGCTCTTTTTAGCGTCGTACCAATCGTATATTGAAACGCCTTGAAACTCATCAAACAATTCTTCAAGAAGCACTTAGCTTGGGCATGTCTGCTTCCGCTCAAGTCCAATTCATCAATATCCAGCCCCAGTACACTCTCGAATCATCTTCTGAAAGCGATGACGATGGCACAAATGATAATGATCATTCCATTCCTGAGGAGGACGATCGTGAGGACCCTACTGGCACCACCAATCTTGCCAAATCCACTGCTCCTGGTGCTAATGATGACGAGGACGAGGACGTTGACAACACTTTTAACTACATCATGCAACGATGAGATGCTGATGCTCATGATAGTGAAGCTACCAATGATGATGTACCCACCAAGAAATGCAAGCTTGAAGAATGCTCCAAGAAGAAAAATGACTCCACTTAGTTTTTTTACTATTCTTGTTTATTTGTTTAGTTTGGTTTGGTTGAGATCATTATTAATGTAATTCATACCTAGTTTGGTTTAATGATCTGGTTTGCTTCTATTTTTCATTGCCTGCCTAAGGGAGAGCACCCTTTAAGGGGGAGCTTATTTTGATGATGTCAAAAGTGGGAGTAGGAACATGCATCCATTGGTATACATGCATCTATTAATTGATTATATCTATTGTGATGGAATTGTTTGTATTTGTTCAGGGTTAATTGATAATATCTATTGTGAGAGAATTGTTTGTATTTGTTGATTCATGGTTTGTCATCATCAAAAAGGGGGAGATTGATATTCACAAACCTTATTTTGAAGATGACATATCCATTTACCTCCTAAACCAAGCTGTGCAGATCTACTATTTTGTTTGCTGGAAACTGAGCTTTCAGACGTAGTACACCATCCAAACATTACTACATTTCTCGGACGAACAGGATCGTCCGATAAAGTTTACAACGGATGCAATTCACTGTCCGAACGGATGGAAGACAGAGAGCAAGTTTTTTAACCACCTACAACGAACGCACAGGCGAGTCTGAAAGAATATCTCTAGGATGTATTTCTCCGTCCGAAAGAGTGAGGTAAAATCAAGAATTTAAAACTCTACAACAGACGCATCCAATCGTTCGAAAGAAGTTTACATCTAATGAAGAAGAGTGTCCGAAAGAAAAAATTCCCAGATAAAGCATTAAACCTCTCGGACGAGATATACCATCTGAAGATGTGAAACTTCCACAAACACCTGGCTCGGACGATGGAACGGACGCAAGCTCGACCGTCTGAACGGCATTCGCTACTCACTTATTTGAGATCGGATGCTGGGTCATATGCACAACAATAACATCGAACGTCCAAAACCCATAATGGCTAGATTTTGAGCATTTATTATTGAGTCATTGGGAGGTGGTTACTACCCAATTTATTGCTCCTATAAATACTAACTCTAGTGATATTGTTTAATGAATCTTACACATTGAATACAAGCAAGAAGAAAAGCCAATTTGAGTGCAAATTAGCTATTGAGCAAAATGGTATTAGTGTGTACTTTAGAAGTGCTATTCAAAATATTGAGTGGAGTGATAATCTTGTGCAAAAGTGAGATTCAGAGTAAAATCCTTGGCTCAACTAAAGAGGATTAGTGTGACCAAGGACTGTCCTACTTTGTTTACATTTGAGATTATTGGCTCACCATATTTGAGGAGCATTCTAGTGGATGAACACTTCAAGCTTGGTTGCTTGGAAGTGTTGTTTGTTTAATCTCTTTCTTTACCTGTTCTATACTTCATAAGCTTAATTGTTTTTATCTCTATCAATCTACTTGTTAGTGCAAAATATTTTATAAGTGCATATTTTGCAAAGTAATTTTTTTTTAAGAAACCTAATTCACCCCCCTCTTAGGTTACTTTGGGGCCAACACTCATTAGTAAATGTACTTTAAAGTTGTTAATTTTGAGCTAATTTGTGTTTGTTTATGTTATGTAGGTATTAAAATAAAGTTTGGAGGTGAATTAGTGTTCAAAATACTCATGACAATGGAAAACGAGACAAGATTGGAATGAAAAATGTTACCACACAAGCTATCCAAGTGCAGGCATGCCCAAACTATGGGTGGTGCGTCCAACTATTACTAGTTGAGTACAATGATAATCCGAAGAAATTAGCATTATTCCTGCTTTTTTCATACAATTTTTGTACTAGTTTTAGCGCTTTTAGGTTTCATGTGTGTGTTTTATATGTGTTTATATATTTAATGTAGTGTTTTAGTGTATTTGATATTATTTAGCTTATATTTGTGTGTATATGTTTAGGGTAATGTTTAGGTTGTTAATTCTTCCTAGAATTAGAGTTCTTTGTACGTTCTTGTTTGTCTTTTGTTTATAATTTTAGTAAGTGTTTAAGAGTTATTTTATTGTTATATTATAGATATTAATGTGTGTTTTAGTAGGGACAAAAGGTGCATCAATTCAAAGTCGGACGAAAATTTTAGAGACAAAATAGCAAAACCGTTCAAAGCTATTTGAAGGCCAATCTCCTTTGCGATTGGAAAAGACAATTCAACCACTGTCAATGATCTTATTAGAAGGACAATCACCTTCAGCACTTGGACAAAGGGAATCAATAACAGGACCGTGGGTTGTTACGCGATTTTTATGACTTTTAGAGTTCTGGGTGTCCGTTTTGGTGCATTTTGAAGTTTATTTAGTGCCCTACAATTTGTAACTCCTAGAAATTATAAATAAGGGTCTCTAGGTCCTTTAAAATAAGTTCTCTTTCAGCTTTCCCTCATGGGCTTCAAGATTAGACTAGGGTTTTCTTTCATTTTCAAGAGAAGTTGAATAAGAGGTTCAAGATTGACAACCTTGGACCAAGAACTCGTAATTCTTCATTAGATAAAAATTTTTAAACTTTTTAAAATTTTTAATATGTTATTTAATTCTAGTTTTATTGTTCTTTTATCGTTCGCCTTCAACCTGTACTTTCTTTATTTGCTTTCCTAGATAAATGGAGTTAGAGTAGTTTACTTGCTTTCGTTAATTTCTCTTGTGTTATTTCTTTATTCCATGTTCTAATTTGTTATGGATTAAGGTTGGATGATGCCAATTCCATGGGTAATGATTAATTGGTAAAACTGATAATTAGATAGCTCTAATGAACTAGAATGATAATTAGAGGAATTGATCACTCTCTTAATTAATTGATTGGTAAATCGTGGCAAGAATTGAAGTTGAACCTCCATTTAATTAGACCTATTAGTAATTGGAATAGGTTTAATTTATTATGTTGATAGACTAAATTACCTAGTTTGTCACCTAGAATTCCATAAGGTAAATGGTCAATTTGGTTAGTTCTAGATGGTAAGAGGAATCCTTATTTAGAATAGTTGAATTGAATGATCTAATGATGCGAGGAATTTGGAATAGGTGAATAATTTGAATTGACCTCTAATGTATTAAATTCAAGCAATTAATTGAATGAATTAATCAAAGCCAGGAATTGCCTAGTCTAACCTTGCTTGTTATACTAACACATTGTTTTCACTATTTAAAGTCTCTAATTCTAGTTTATTTAACTCTTTATATCGTTGTTGTTTCTTCAGATGGCGTTCAAGCTAAAGAACTAATACTTGTTAAACCATTCCTTGTGGGCTCGACCCCTAGTTCTGCTATATACTATTTGACCTCATATATTTATAGTGCGTTATCTAGTTAATAGTAGAGTGAGGTGTTCATAAATTTTATAACTAAATATTCTACATATCAAGTTTTTGACGCCGTTACTGGGGATAGGATCTTTGGAAATATCAGTCTAATTTGGCAAGAATACTACTTCGAGGTGTTAATTGTGTTTTATTTGTGCTAACGTGTTTGTGTGTTCTTAATATTTCAAAAACCAAAAAAATTTCCTTTTTCATGGTTTGTGTTTCTTTTATTTAAAAACTCAAAAAGATTTTCTCTTTTTAGTGGATAGTTTAGGCTAGCTATTAGTTTAAACTCTCCCATTTTTCTTTTTTGTATGCTTTTGTGTTAGCGGAACTTGTTTTTGTATTTTGTTTCTATGTCGATCTTATCTGCAGAACGTGTATTGGAATCAATCATGCCTAGGATATTATCATCCCCGTGATTATGGAGGTATGACCAATGAGCTTGGTTCTTATGATGTTTTAGACGCACTCAGGATTGGTTATCATAATATGTCAATCTCATTAGCAGTTTTAGTAGAAAAAAAAGTAAGTTTCAAGCTAATTCAATTCCTTAAAATGGTTTATATTGTGATTCTTTTACAGGTAACCATGCTAATTAGGAATGTGCATATCAATACAATCCTACCCTTGTGATTATCAAGCCTATGTATGAATGATTACTCTATATTTGGAGTTGTTTTATACCTCTTTTATTGTGTTTTTAGTCCTATTTGTCGTGTTTTAGGGGAGTACAGTCATGTTTAGATGTTCATAGTTGATTGTGTTCTTTTAAATCATTTTTGTAGTTAAATGTGCATTTTATTAGTATATTTGTCTATTCACTTCATTTTGTATTTATTTGTGCAGATGAGAAAAGGGGCTAAGTGGTCAATTGACAAAAAACATGGAGCTAAAGTAGAGGAGCAAAGAAGTTGAGGATTGTTGATGAAGACGAATTGTAGAGTGCGGTTGGGCTGCAGTTAAACAGCTATACGTTGTAGCAAAAGCATAAGCATAGCCGCAAACTGCGGCTGAATCAAGTGCATCACTCGTAGTTTGTGGATGAGCTGCAGACTGAGAGAGAATAAGGCAGAATCACCCACAGTCTGTAGGTGGTCCGTTTTGAGGCTGGGCCTCTTATGTGATTTTTATAATTAGGGGCTAATTTAATGATTGAAATGGAGAGATTCTCAGAACTTATCTTTAGCTTTTTGTCTAGGGTTTTTAGAACTACTTTTCTTGTACTCAAGGGTTTAATTTCTCTTCAATACCATAGTTTAATTTTTGACTTTTGGATCGTTCAATTAATTCAATTTAAGTTCTTTTGCAACAATTTCTATTCTGGCAACTTGTCTTTCATTTATTTATTCAAGACAATTGCACTTTTAATTTCTGTTTATCAATTGATCATGTCTATTAGCAATTTAATTAAATTTTTTTTCTGCACACCATGAATTGCAAAATTAATCAGGGTTCAGGTACTAATGAGGCGATTATTCATTGGTTAATTTAAAATTAAGGGTTTATTGCTAAATTATATTTATCGGCTAATAATTAATATAAATAGACAGATCTAAGGAATAGCTAACTTTAGTTTTGGTCAGGTTGGCCCATGGGATAAGGTTTTCGAACCTCTATCATAGGCCAGTATTAAATTATTAGGCTAATTATTCCAGACCAAGGTGGCGGAATTGAATAGCTAATTCGCTGTTTATTCCCTGTCGGAAAGTCAAATTTCATACAAATACAAACTCAAATTGGTTAAACTAAAACACTTAATTAAATACCAAAATAGGGATAAAACTATCAGAAAGCCATAGTTTAACAAGCAAAGTAACTCTAGTTTACTAGACTTAGCGTTTTGTTATTTCGAACATAAACAAGAAATAAAAAAACCTAAACTAAACAAGTAAACGTAAACACACCGCCAAATTGATGTCACAAAAGGTGAACAACCCAATTTTTGGCATTCATCCAACCTCTCGTGGGACCTCAAATATCACAAGATAATTGAACGATTTCTACTCGTCAATTCAAGTATTTATTTCAACATTTTCTATGAAAATGAGTTCAACGCCACACAAGAATTCCCAGAACCAAGTATTAACCATCATCAAAAAGGTTTTCAAAAAAACAAGTTCCATCCGTCCAAAATATAGTTCTAGCTCAAACCAAAGGGATTGCAATGTTTTTCAACCATCTTGACAAGGCCACACGGAAATAGAAGATCATTAGGATTCTACCTAACATGAACATGTCACACAATTGGGAGTATCACTCTAGCAAGGAGTGAATAGCATAATATCAATTATAGGTACTACAAACATTCCTTTCTCAACTTGTTGGTATAATAAAACGTAACCCATAATGGCCATTTTACTTGAGAAATAACATGGGTACATGCCAGTATCTCGTATTAGACTTATTACTATTCTAATGACAATATTTCGGAGAAATAACATGGGTACTTGTCGAAATCTTGCACTCCCTAAACAAAGGAAGAGGAATGAAACGTACCCCAGATCATATCAAAACCAATCACTACACAAGATAGAATAAAACTCCCTCTGCAAACACACAAAATGGCCTAAATTACTTCTATCCCATTTAACCAATTTTTCTAAGAGATAAGTTCACCAACAAAGGCATACGATTGATTTGATCAGAAGTAATGTTTCAAATGAACTAATGCAAAAAAATGTGAATCCCTCTCTTTTTGAACAATATAACACATGGTTTTTGAAAGACTATTGTAGCAAAAGAACTACTCAACACACACCAACATCCATGAAATGCTAAGTTGAAATAATCCAATCATATGATATTGCAATTTGTCATCATTGAGTACCATATAATCACCCAATTTTTCCATCCAAATATCACCACATAGGAACTATTTACAATCACAAAAAAACACTCTTCCAACACAAGTAAAGAACACCCCAAAACATGTCATATTTATTCTAATAGTCAATATAACTCATTCTTCCGCTCACCCAAAATCAAACGACACATACTAACATGAGTAAAATTAAAACAAAGATAACATAATTAACAACAACTCATTCAAAACCAACCACCTAAGAAAAAAGAAGTGAAAGCATATATAACTAACACCAAGTAACATCATTGTTGGCTCAAAATAGTTAATCCACCAGTCAAGCACAAGTAGTAAATTGACAACTCCAGTAAATTAGAGTTATTTTACTTCTAAATCATGACATTTTGTTAGTTTAATCCCAATTTTTAGTGTCGAATTAAGTGTTTCAATTTAATTAGTTACATTTCGTAGTTGCATTTTGCATTTCTTGTATATATCATAAATTTTTAATCAATTTTAGTTAATTTGGTTACTTATTTAGTTATGTGTATTTGCAGGTTAGGAATTGAAAAAGACACAATTACAAAGTTCGAAGGCCAAAATAAAATTAATGAAGAATTGAAGACTTAAGCTGAAACATGCTCGATGTCGTGATATAAATCTACTTGGCATCAGCTTAATTGCCCTTAGCATACCTATTCTCTTATAAGTCATCCAAACTGTAATATCTCAAAAGCACAAAAGAAAAGCAGAGTAAAAGAGTACTATAAATGCTAAGGAAATGAAAAGTGCAAATGTTCTTCAAAACTTCATAAACAACTCATAAATCAAGGAAGGGTTAAGAGAAATAAGGATGGGGTGGTTCTTCTCCATATAACACACGCCACCATTCCTCGTCATCAGCCTCATTGATATCTTGTTCCATTTCATCTTAGCCTTTTTCTACACTTCTATGCTTGCTCTTCTCGAAGTCCTCATCTTGGGCCCTACCAACCTTACCAACTTCTTGTTGCTCTCCTTGTTGAGTTGGTCCCTCAGGTAGTATATAAAAGGAATGCCCGCGAGGTAGACCAAAATACTAATGGATGGGAGTAGTCTTGGATGGATCCAAATATTAAGTGTCGTGGCCTTAAGAGCTTTATCAATGAGCGCCAAATTGTTGTGGAGGACTAGTCGGCTATATGTCCCATATCCCTGAAGCTCGCTACACTCCTCGTCAGTTGTCAGTACTTTACAGACAGTCTGTTGGCATGGGGATGTAAGATGCTCGTGGGGAAGGTAGTGGAGGCATGGTTGCTTTCCTGGGATGTTGGTGTCTCTCAAACTCTCGAACCATCTTGTGAACATATTCTTTGTTGATCCTACCTCGTTGATAAGTTTGAAGCTCTCCGAGAGTGATGGGACATCCTGCATAAAAAAATATTGACCTCCTGGATCTCCCACTATCTAGATGGCCTTGCCAGATTAATTTAAGCATTATTGAGAGGCATTTATGCAAGGATGCATAAACATGACCTGTTTTATCCCTTTTGACAAAACTTATAGAATTGGACCCCAAATCTTGCAGCTTAAAAAATAAAACCATAATTTGAACTTGCCAACAAAGTGAGACCCTAGTGAGGAAACTTCAACTCTGTATCATTGGTCACATTCATGACTCATCCACATTGTTTCAACATGAAGCATTTTTAATGGCTGTCATGTCTTTTGTTTTATCTTTTATAAACTCCATGTATTCCTTATGATCAAAAGAACAGTATCAAAGTACGCATTGATTTTAGAAGGCCAATTTCTTCAGGCAATGCGAGATGCCTCTAACTCTCACATTTCCTCCCTCAAGCTGACATAAATTACAATGAAATTCTTTAACTAAGTTTGTGTAATTTGGTTCAACTACTTTGTTAAGACTCTCGCATTGCCTAGCCTTGAGTTGGCCTTCTAATTCTGTCCTTACTCCCTTATATTTCCCCCAATTCATCGATAAATCAAACCCTTTTTCCCTTATGACCTCATGTTTTGCATTTGCATTGAACAAGTCTCGAGCACGGTCAAAGAGAAATTAGGCTCAACAACGGGCTCCCAAGCTTCACTGTAGTCCCTTACCCCAAAAGAAATTTTCTTAGCACCATCGAACACTTCCTTACCTTTTTCCTTTCCTCTAGGCAGTATTTTCACAAATCAAGAACTTCACCAATTAAAATCACAACAACCTGTGCAACCTAAAATTCCACACAAAAAGATTCTTGAATTACCAAGCAACCAACATAAATATGCACAAGGAAAAATCTTGAATTTGACCAAAAAATAGTTCAAATCTAAAGATTGACGGGCTTGAGCACATAAATTGGAAGCCTTTACCTGGGAAATTGAAGTTGAACACCATTGAATCCCTTGGAGAAATCCCCTTGAAAGCTTGAAAATCTTCCCTTGAATGCCAATTTGTGGATAAAATTGATGAAATTGATGTTTTCCGAACCTTATTTTGATGATGACATAAACACTTAACTATGTAATTCAAGCTTTTATATGCTCTTTTATACGATGTAATCCGAACTAATCAAAAGCTCCTTGACGCTTTACAACGGCTCCGAACAAACAGGCATTCTTCTGACGCTTCCTCGGACGCATTCAATCCTCCTCGGACGTCCGAAACCCTAACAGCTATTTTTTGTGCATTTATTACTTAGCCGTTGGGAAGTAGTTGAAAGCTCTATTTATTGCTCTTATAAATAGGTGCTTTAATCACCTGAATATATCGTCTAATACATTGAATACAAGCCTAAGAAAAGAGTAATTTGAGTGCAAATTGACTATAGTGCTTTGTTGTATTAGTGTGAAGTTGTGAGTGTAATTCAACTTTGAGTGGAGTGATAATCTTGTATGAAAGTGTGGTTGTAAGTAAGATTCTTGGCTCAACTAAAAGAGTTTTAGTGTGAGCAAGAACTTCCCAACTTTGTAAAGATTATTGGCTCACCAAGTGTGTGAAGCATTCAAGAAATTTGATACTTCAAGCTTGCTAGCTTGGAAGTATTGTTTGTTCAATTTTTCTCTCTTTACTTTACTGTTCTAGTAAATTTATTATATCTGCATTTAAATTAAACAAAGCTCTCTATTTTCTGAAAGCATAATTTTTAGAAACCTAATTCACCCCCCCTCTTAGGTTGCTTTGGGACCAACAATTGGTATCAGAGCTTGGTCTCATTATATTGCTTAAACTGCTATTGAGAAAAGAACTATGGCAACCAACAATGCTCTATTTTTGAAGGCCAATCATGTTACTAGGCCTCCCATGTTTGATGGGGCAAATTTTATTAGTTGGAGAGATAGAATGAAAATATTTCGCAAAAATTGGATTCTTGTTTGCACAAATGTCAATGAAGATCCATTTGAAGCTTCTATCATTGATGATCACACAAATAGAAGAAGAGAAAAGACAAGGAATGAGCTCACTCCACAAGACAAGGCAAACTTGACGTTGAATGCAAAAGCCATGGTCCTTTACATTGTCATTGAACTCTCAAGGTTCAATGACATTATAAAGGATCTTGAAGCCTGTCTAAGGAGTACTCTTTGGATGAGAAAAATAGAAAAATCCTGAATGCTCTATCCAAAGAATGGGATGCCAAAACAATTGCCATAGAGGAAGCTAAGAATTTAAATTTAATGCCTATTGAATCACTAATCAATTCTCTTACATCTTATGAACTCAAGCTAAAGGCCAAGGTTGTGGATGATGAAGAAGCAAGGCCAAGAAGGAGCATTGCTCTAAAGACCTCTCAAGAGGAAGATGAAAACAGCTCCATCAATCTAGAAGATGAAGATCTGATGTTGATGAAGGAGATCTTGCACCCATCACTAAAGGATTTCTTAAACATTACATCAACAAACGAAGAATGAGAAGAGGCGGAGCTACAAACACAAATAATTTCAAAGGGAAGTCAAGACTTGAAATAAAGAAGCAAAATGATAAATGCTTTGAAAGCGGTCAACTCGGACATTTTGCAAATGAGTGTCCTTCCAAGAAAAAGAAGGAAGGAAGAAAACCAAGATTCAACAACTTTCAAATCACATGGGACGATTGCAACTCTGAAGGAGAAGTTGAAGAAGAAATGGAGTCGGCACAAATGGCCTTTATGGCTATTGGAAATAATGAGGTTCATTCTAACTCTTGACTCTAATGATGAAAATGATGAAGCTTCTTGAAGCTTTCATTTTGAAATTGCATGATAGCTTAAAAGAATCAAATGCTAGAAATAAGGAGTTAGTAAAAAAGTCAAACGCTTTATTGAATGCTAACTCTAAACTTGTGAATGAAAACAATAGGCTATCAGATACAAGAAAATCGTGATTTGAAGAAAAGAATGCATGTGAGATCAAAGGTCAAGGAAGAACAAGCCTCCTTGAAGAAAATAATGGATGATTTGAATGCTCTCTTAGCTAGAAAGAAAGAAAATGTTGTTGATACGAAAAGAAATAGAAATGTAGCAATCAACAAAAATTTTGTCATGTTTAGAAGGGATGACTTATGTATTGTAAAACCAAAATCTTCTTTATATGGTAATAAAAGCATTGTTTGTAGATATTGCCAAAAACATGGACATACTAAGAATATGTGTTATGTCAAGAGAAATGAAAAACTTGGAATGAAAGTTGCATGGATAGTAAGCAATTTCACTAACGCAAATGGAAAAAAATATGGGTACCAAAAGTTATCAATTGATTTATTGTGTAGGTACTTAACATCGCCAACAATGCTAAGTGGTTCATAGATAGTGGATGTTCAAGGCACATGACGGGTGATGCCTCTCTCTTCACAAATCTTACATCCAATGAAACAGTGGAAAAGTCACTTTTGTAGACAACAACAAAGCAAAATCAATTGGCATTGGTGATGTAGGTAAAAATGGTGAAACCTTGATTAAGAATGTACTTCTTGTTGATAATTTGAACTATAATTTATTAAGTGTTAGTCAACTTTGTGACAAAAATTTATGTGTTTTCTTTACCAAGCATGAATGTCTTATCCTTGATAGAAATCATGTTGTTTTGTTCAAAGGCACTAGGCACAATGATGTTTATGTGATTCATCTTGATAAAATTAGCAATAGCAATGTAAAATGTCTTACCGCTTCCATAGATGATCCTTGGCTTTGGCATAGAAGACTTTGTCATTTTAATATGGATTTGATTGAAAAAATAGCCAAGAAAGATTTGGTAAGAGGCTTGCCAAAACTGAAATTTCTGAAAAATAAAATTTGTGATGCTTGTCAATTTGGTAAACAAGTCAAAGTTTCTTTAAACCTAAGAATTTTGTGTCTACTCATAAACCTTTCTTAAAGAATTGTTGCATTTAGACTTATTTGGACCTACTCAATATGCTAGTCTAGGCGGTTGCAAATATGCATTTGTTATCGTAGATGACTATTCTAGGTTTACTTGGGTATTATTTCTTGTTCACAAAAATGAAGCATTTGAAAAATTTGTAAAATTGTTTTCCAAAATTCAAAATTTATTGGATACAAAAATTGTTCGTTTAACGAGTGAAAAAGTCGCCTAACCAAATCAAATTACTCTTTCCCGACTTTTGTGATCACAACGGTATCTTTCATGAATTTTCGGTTGTTAGAGTCCCTCAACAAAATGGTGTTGTTGAAAGGAAAAATAGGACTCTTCAAGAAACGGCTAGAACTTGATTAAATTTTGTGAGGTTCACTTTGATTTTTAAAATAGCTTTTGGGCGAAGCAATAACACGGCTTGTTATGTCATGAATCGAGTTTTATTAAGATCTTCTTTAAATAAAACTCTTTATGAACTCATTTTTTGTAGAAAACCCGTTGTGAGCTATTTCAAATTAAAAGTCTTTGGTTGCAAATGCTTTATTTTAAAAATCAAAGAGAACCTTGGAAAATTTGACAAAAAATCGGATGAAGGAATTTTTCTAGGATATTCTAGTGACAAGAAAGCATACCGAGTTTACAATAGAAGAACGCTTTTAATTGAAGAAGTTGTGCATGTTACATTTGATGAAACTAATGATGTTATCTCAAAGAATTTATGTGAAGATGAAGATACAGGTATTTTAAAGGAGCTCGAAAAGCTCGTTATTCATAAAGATCATCAAGAGGTTACATCAAGCGTTGATATCAACAACCATCAAATTGATGATGAAAAGAATGAGGATGCTCAAAACGATCTTCCGAAAGCTTGGAGATTCGTCTCTAATCATCCTCAAGATTTAATCATAGGTGATCTTTCCGATGGGGTAACTACTCGTTCTCATAAACCTTTGAATAATAATTGTGCATTACTTTCTCACATTGAACCCAAACATATAGATGTTGCCTTGAGTGATGAATTGAAATGAAAGTCACATGGGTTAATGCTATGCAAGATGAACTTAGTCAATTTGAGAAAAATAATGTATGGACCTTAGTTGAAAGACCTTCTTCTCATCCCGTTATTGGTACTAAATGGGTGTTTAGAAACAAATTAAATGACAAAGGTGAGATCATAAGAAACAAAGCTAGGCTTGTTGCAAAAGGTTACGCTCAAGAAGAAGGTATTGACTTTGATGAAACCTTTGCACCCGTGGCTAGATTAGAATCCATCCGCATGTTTCTTGCATTTGCATGTTTCAATAATTTAAAATTATTTCAAATGGATGTCAAAAGTGCTTTTTTAAATGGTTTTATCGACCAAGAAGTTTTCGTCGAACAACCTCCGGGCTTTGAAAATAAGAATCTTCCAAATTATGTTTTCAAACTTTCCAAAGCTTTATATGGTTTGAAACAAGCTCCAAGAGCTTGGTATGAAAGATTAAGTGGCTTTTTGATAGAAAATGGTTTCAAAAGAGGTATAGTTGACACCACACTGTCTTTTTTTACAAAAACGGATTTAAAAGGATTGTTAATTGTTCAAATTTATGTTGATGATATTATTTTTGGAGCAACTAATGAAAGTTTGTGCAAGGATTTTTCACAATTAATGCAAGAAGAGTTTGAGATGAGTATGATGGGCAAGTTGCAATTTTTCCTTGGACTACAAGTTCATCAAACTAAGGACAGAACATTTATTACACAAATCAAGTACACAAAGGAGCTGCTCAAACGATTTGGTATGGAAGATTGCAAACAAGTTGGTACGCCAATGTGTACTTCAACCAAACTTGATAAAGACGAAGAAGGTAATAGTGTTGATGAAAAACACTATAGAGGTATGATCGGAAGTTTACTTTACTTAACTGCCAGTAGACCAGATATCATGTTTGCTGTTTGTTTATGTGCTAGATTTCAATCTTGTCCTAAAGAATCACATTTGATGGCAGTTAAAAGAATTTTTAGATATCTAAAAGGAACAACGGATTTTGGTCTGTGGTATCTTAACACCAAAGTCCTCTACATTTGATCTGATTAGCTATTCTGATGCTGACAAAAATTGGGTGTAAAATTGATAGAAAAAGTACCAGTGGTATGTGTTATTTTCTGGGAAATTGTCTTGTGTCTTGGTTTAGTAAAAAACAAAATTCCATTTCTCTTTCTACGGCTGAAGCAGAATACATTGCTGCCGGAAATTGTTGTGCTCAACTTCTTTGGATGAAACATACTCTGAAAGATTTTGGTGTAATTTTTGATTGTGTTCCTATATTGTGTGACAACACTAGTGCAATTAATCTCACAAAAAATCCTGTTATGCACTCTAGAACCAAACACATTGATGTTAAGCATCATTTCATTAGAGACCTCGTTTGTAATAAGGAAATTCGTGTTGATTATGTGCCTACTTCAGATCAATTGGCTGATATTTTTACAAAACCCTTAGCTCTAGATCGCTTTGAATCGCTCAGAAAATGCTTGGGGATTTTACAGATAAATTTGGCATAGGGTCTTAGTCTTCGGACGCATTTCTTCGTCCCAACAACTTTCCCTAGTTTTGTCTAAATATAGGAACACAATCTGAAATTACACCAAAATCTGTCAGAGCTGTCTCTTATACACATCTAGATTCCAGAGAGTTTAAGGAAAAAAAGAATATTGGTTCGTCCGAAAGAGCTTTCGGACGCACTGGCTTATCTTTCGGCCGTCCATTCTTCAGCTTTCGAACTCTTTGTCGGACGCAAACCAAACGTTCGGCCGTCCGAACGGTACCCCTGTTTGATTAAAACCGTCCAAATTCCCCCTTTCGGACTTTACCTCTCCCCCGAAAACCCTTAGGCGATTTTTCTTCTCTACACTACCCCCTCCAAATTTAGATGTCTATCCAAAATTGATTGGAAAATCATCCTACCCATAACCCTTATCACCAAAATCACATCTCTTTCTCCTTATTCACCATCTCATTTCCTCAAAATCTCACCAATCTTCAAATTTTTTCAATTTTCTCCTCTTCTATAATAATGGTGAAATCTCGTCGGCCCAAAAGTATTGTGCTAGCATTCACAGATGTGTATTCGGAAAGGTCCTACTATTCGCACCCTCATTTCTCGTATTAACAACACTGATCTTGAGATTTCATCAAACATAATTAACACCATTTTTGAATGTGAAATCTCAAACCCATCTGATTTTTCCTATTTCTTTTCATTAGATAAATGGCCCTCTGATGATACTCAGTTTGATATTGATGATGTTAGAGCCATTTTTAACATCCATTTTAAACAGGCTCCGGAAGTCAAAACTACTTTGCTCGCCCCTGAACTTAATATTCTGTATACTCTTGTCACAAATCTGTTATTGCCAACTGACGGGCATCGTACTTAGCCCGAAAAAATGCAACTTTACTTATTTTTCTGTGTCTTCAAGGGTATTCCTCTTGACTTTGGGTATCTTTTTTGTTCCCTATGGGAACTCTTTCTCACTGATACTCGAACAAACATTCCTTTTGAAAAATTTCTCACCAAAGTTTTTGATTTCCTCAACGTTCCCTTTACCGGAAACAAACAATGTCCTTCCTATTTTTATAAATAGATACATTGAACGAAAAGGTCTCCATTTTTCAATGATTAATGGCTAACTAAGGCATAAGAGATATTGCCCAGTCACAATCCCATGCCTCCACATCTGATTTTGTTATCCCTCGTTCTCCTACTCCTCAACCACCTCCACTCACATCTGCACCATCTACTTCTGAACCATCTCTTTCACATATCTGTGGACTTACTCACATCTCTGAGCACTCAAGTCAGTTCATTTCAATGTCTCACAAATCGCAAGTTAAAACGACTTGAAACTCGTCAAATAATTCTCCAAGAGGCACTCAGTCTTGGCATGTCTGCTTCGGCTCAAGTCCAATTTGCTGATCTTCAGTCCCAACATCCACTTGAGTCATCTTCTGGCAGTGATGAACCTGAAGTGAACATACACGTGAAGACAATGCAGAAGCTACTCAAGGAGCTGCCGATGACGATAACGACGACACATGAAGATATTGACGACACATTTGAGTTTATCATGCAACGTCGTACCGGGGAGGAGGATGACAGTGAAGCCACCGCTGAAGATGTTCCATCCAAATGACAAAAAACTGAAAAGGGCTCAAAAAAGCGCAATGACTCTCATTAGTTCTTTTACCATTGTATTTCTTTTGTTTTTCAGCAACTCTGTGGCTTGGTTATGTATTTGACTCTTGCAACATTGGAACCTTTTAGTTGAATGTATTAAACTTGTTCTAACTTCTCATTTCTATCAAACTACTTGCATGATCTAAGGGGGAGTCTTTTTGATTGATGTCAAAAGGGGGAGTAGTTATATTGTTATGCTTTGATATATGTTATGCTTTGATATGATTGATATGTTGATAATTGATATCCAATTTTGAGATATTACAAATTGATTAGTCATATCCAATTGAGGTTTATCATCATCAAAAAGCGGGAGATTGATGTTTTCCAAACCTTATTTTGATGATGACATAAACACTTAACTATGTAAAACAAGCTTTTGCAGGAACAGATCTTTCGGACGCACAGAACCGTCCGAACTAGGTCAAAAGCTCCTCGGACGCATTACATCGTCCGAACAAACTGGTAGAAAGAATGGGATCCTACTGACTTGTCTTCGGACACTCAGGACCATCCGAAACCTTTGTCGGACGAAGGACCGGACGCATGCACGGACGTCCGAACGAAGCCTCTCAACAAACTGAAAGAAGATCGGACGCTTCCTCGGACGCATTCAATCCTCCTCGGACGTTCGAAACCCCAACAGCTATTTTTTGTGCATTTATTACTTAGCCGTTGGGAAGTAGTTGAAAGCTCTATTTATTGGTCTTATAAATAGGTGCTTTAATAACCTGAATATATCATCTAATACATTGAATACAAGCCTAAGAAAAGAGTAATTTGAGTGCAAATTGACTATAGTGCTTTGTTGTATTAGTGTGAAGTTGTGAGTGTAATTCAACTTTGAGTGGAGTGATAATCTTGTATGAAAGTGTGGTTGTAAGTAAGATTCTTGGCTCAACTAAAAGAGTTTTAGTGTGAGCAAGAACTTCCCAACTTTGTAAAGATTATTGACTCACCAAGTGTGTGAAGCATTCAAGAAATTTGATACTTCATGCTTGCTAGCTTAGAAGTATTGTTTGTTCAATTTTTCTCTCTTTACTTTACTGTTCTAGTAAATTATTATATCTGCATTTAAATTAAAAAAAGCTCTCTATTTTCTGAAAGCATAATTTTTAGAAACCTAATTCAGCCACCCCCCTCCCCTCTTAGGTTGCTTTGGGAAAAACAGAAATAAGGTTCATTTGGGTGGATTTATGATGGATTTTGATGGGTTTTAGAAGAAGAGAAGAAGATTTAGATGAGGAAAATAAAGAGGGGTTGGCTAGGGATCGAGGAAGAAAAAAAGGGGTTTTTGGTTGAAAATGGTTTGCAGAAGCATTTTCAATCTTTCTACCCGATTTTGGTGTTGCAACATCAAATAGTGGGTCTTGATGTCATGACATGAGACACATCGAACATCCAGACATGTCCGACTGTCTCTTATACACATCTAGATCGATATTGCGACATCAACCTTCCATGTCACGACATCAAACTTAAACTAGTTCCTACAGAAGTTTGCTTCAATGTCGCGACACTAAACTGAGTTCTTGGGAAGTTGATTTTGATGTCACGACACTAAATTCTTGGTATTGATACATCTAAACAGAACATGAACTCCTTACTTAGCCAAATTTTCAGCTTTTCTCCTACTTCAGTTCATTCCCAAATTCTCATATCCTACAAACATGAAAACACCATTATAAGTGAACATTTCACTTCAATTCCTTAGCAAAATTTATTAAAAGCATATAGAACTCTTAAAAGCTAAATTCAACCACAATTAACCTAATCAAACCAAATCAAATCCTAACAAAACTAAAGCTAAAAACCACAAAAACATGAAATTAAAGAATTGGGTTGCCTCCCAATAAGCCCTTGTTTATAGTCATTAGCTTGACTATGACATGATTTGATCAAGTGTTGGATAAATGAAAGGTTTCCCGTCCTTCTTCAGTTACTCCTCCATGATATAGTTTCAACTGATACCCATTTATCTTGAAAGTTGTGTCTTTTTCTTCCAATTCGACCGTTTCATAGGGAAATATCTTCACTACCTTGAATGGACCACTCTACCCTGACTACAACTTGCCTGGAAACAATTTGAGATAGAAATTGTAGAGCATTACCAAATCTTCGTCTTTGAACTCCTTCCTTAGAATATGGTTATCATGGGCATGCTTTTGTTCTCTCCTTGTAAAGTTCAACATTATCATAAGCTTCTCTTTGGAATTCATCAAGCTCATTAAGATCCAAGAGCCCCTTCTCGCTAGTCTCTTTCTAATCAAAGTTAAGACTCTTGATTGCCTAATAGGCTTTGTGTTCCACCTCCACTAGCAAGTGACATGGTTTACCATAAACCAGTCGATAGGGGGACATCCCTATAGGTGTCTTGTAAGTGGTTCTATAGGCCCATAGAGCATCATCCAACTCCTTCAACCAATCTTTCCTGGAAGAATTCACCATTTCCTCCAATATTCTTTTCAACTCCTGATTAGACACCTTTACATGGCAGGAGGTTTGAGAATGAAAAGCAAGAGAGATTTTATGCCTCAAATCATACTTGGACAACATAGAATCAAAGAGAGAATTTTTGAAATGAGTCCCTCCATTATTTATTATGGCCTTTAGTACCCCGAACCTAGCAAAAATGTTCTTCTTCATAGAATTCACAACAACTCTAGCATTATTGGTGGGTAATGCTTCAGCTTCTGCCCATTTAGATATATAATTTACCGCCACCAATACATACTTGTTGTTGTAAGAGTTTAGAAAAGGGCCTATGAAGTCTATTCCCCACATATCAAACTCTTCACAAATTAATATGTTGTTGAGCGCCATTTCATTCCTTCTTGACACGTTTCCCACCCTTTGACACTGATCACATTTTAAGACAAAGTCCTTGCATCCTTGAATAGACTTGGCTAAAAGAACCCACATTGCAAAACCTTGGCCGCCATTCATTATGAACCATGATGCCCTCCTACCGGTGATGAATGGAAATGATAGAGAATATCCATTACTTCTTTCCTTGGAGCACATCTTTTTATGATTTGATCTTTGCATCTTCAATACAAGAAAAGATCTTCCCAAAAGTAGTATTTGAGTTCCAAAAAAAACTTTTTCTTTTGGTCCCATTCATGGTTGAAGGAATCACCTTGGATACAAGATAGTTTATAAAATCCAGCATACCAAGGTGAAGATTCTTTAACCCTCATTAGTTGCTCTTTCAAAAAGGTCTCTTGTATGGGCACATCATCATCGCTTTTTTCCATTGGTCCCTCTATACTTGAGAGGTGGTTAGCAATGGTATTTTCACTCCCTTCTTGTCAACCATGACCCAATCAAACTCCTGCAATAATAAAATCTATCTAATAAGTCTAGGCATAGCATCACTCTTTGAGAACAAATATTTAATAGCTGAATGATCGGTGTGCACAATAATCTTACTACCAATGAGATGAAACCTAAACTTATCAAAAAAAAAAAGAATATTTCACTTGATCTTCATTCAAGGTACGGCTAGCAAAATGAGCAATATGTAAAACCTTATTTATCCATTGACACAACACCGCTCCCAAGGTATAATCACTTGCATCACATATTAAGTCAAAAGGCAATTCCCAATTTGGTATATCTATGACCAGAGCAGTAATCAATGCATTTTTCAAGACATTAAAAGAATGTAAGCAATACAAGCTTCATCACACACAAATAGAGCATTCTTTTGTAAGAGAGCAGAAGAAGTTTGAATCACTGGTAAAAACCGGTATGACCTAAAAAACTCCTAACTCCCTTCACATTACATAAAGGAGTAACTTCTTTATTGCCTCAACTTTTGCTTTGTCCACTTCTATGCCTTTTGAGGAAACCTTATGTCCGAGAACTATCCCTTCATTTTTCCATGAAGTGACATTGTTCCCAATTCAAAACAAAATTGGTCTCCCCACATCTTGCAAGAACAAGAGACAAATTATATAAGTATGCATCAAATGAATTCCCAAACACACTAAAGTTATCCATGAAACTTTTAATACATTTCTCAACCATATCATGAAATATAGCAAACATACACCTTTGAAGTGTGCTTGGAGCATTCATAACCTAAGAGGCATACACAGATAAGCAAATGTTCCAAAAGGACAAGTGAAAGTGATTTTTTTCTTGATCTTTAGGAACTATGACTATTTGAAAATACCCCAATGTCCCAAATAACCATCTAAAAAGAAACAGTAGGCATACCCCACAAGTCGTTCCAACATTGGATTAATTAAAGGAAGAGGAAAATGATCTTTTCTAGTGGCTTCATTAAGTTTTCAAAAATCAATGCAAACTCGCCACCTGATTACAACTCTAGATGGTATTAACTCATTTTTTTCACTAGCTATAACTGTAAATCCCCCTTTCTTAGGAACCACTTGGGTTTGATTGACCCAATAACTATCACTTATAGCCTAGATAATTCCGGCACCTAAGATTTCTAAAATTTCTTTTCTCACAATCTCTTTGAAAATAGGATTCAAGTGTCTTTGGGGTTGACTACAAGATTTAAAACCATCATTCAAAATAATTTTATACATGCAAATGGTTGGCTTATCCCTTTGATGTCACTAATGTTCCAAGAAAATGTCATTCGGTGTTTCTTTAAAACCGCAAGCAATTTATAAAACTCATCTTTAGAAAGAGAAGAACTATCAACAACTAGGAAAGTATCATTATAACCCAAAAAGACATAGCAAAGGTGAGAGGAGAGAGGTTTCAATCAACCTTAAGGGGTGTTTATTGATGGGAAACCTCCCATTACCTTTACTCTCATCAATTATATTCTTCTTCTCAAAAGGGGAAACATCTTCTCTAAGCTCAATTGTAGGTTGGTCACAACCTTATTTTACACATTCTTCTTCTTCAATTTGTATTCCCTTCTCTGAATTGGGCTCCATCAAATTGTACCTATAAAAATTTTGAACAAGTTCATCAATCACATCTATTCTCATCACATCATCATAAAAGAAGGAAATTTAATTGAATCAAAACATTAAAAGAAACAATCTCATCATTGACTCATAATTGAAGGTTCCTTTCTTGCACATCAATCTCTTATCATTTCCCCATTATTGAAGTTTCCCTTCTTGCATATCAATCAATGCCATTCTTGTGCTAAAAACGACATTGTAAGAGTTATTGGCATGTTGGAATCTTCATTCATTCCAAGGATGACAAAATTGGCCGGTAGAAAATTTTACCAACTTTAACTATCATATCTTCAACTATTCCACTAGGTTGCTTAATTCTCTAATCCGCTATTTGAAGTGTAATTGGTTGGCTTCAAGCCATCACCTATCAACTTTTGAACAAAGACAATGGTATCAAATTTATCGAGAGTCCAAGATCACATAAGGCATATTCCAAACCCACACCTCTAATCTCATAAGAAATCATAAAGGATTTCAGATACTTCAACTTGGGTAGAAGCCTCCTTTGGATAATCGCACTACATCCTTCTGGCAAATACAATATTTCATCCCCCCATGAGTTTTCTCTTGCTAGTCAACAATTGCTTCATGAACTTATCATAACTCGCATACTTTCCAAAGGCTCAATAAAGGGAATATTGATTTCGACCTTCTTGAAGATATCCAAGAACCTCTTGAATTTCTTTGCTTTCTCCTCATCTTTTGGAGAAATAGAATTTGAATAGTCTTGGTAAGCTCCAATCCAAGATGGTCCCTCACTCCATCTTCTCTTCTATTCTTGGGCTCATCAAGTACCTTGCCCTTTTCCTTTATGGATTTTAATTATTCCTTTTTGGCAATTTTATCATGTTACTTTGCCTTGTTTTTTCCATCATCCTCTTTTGAGCAGCTCCTTACCACTTCTAAGAGTAATTGCTTTATACATGTCTAGATTCTATAAGAGATTTCTTGCATGTTGATCCCTTGGAGTGGGAATTGTGTATACTAGGAAGAGTCCCCAATGGTCTTTCATTTGTTTGCTGAGCTACTTGGATTATTTGAATCTCCAAGTTCCTCTTTGTAGCTCCTTGGTTCCTAGCAACAGCCTCTTGATCCCTTTAAAATTCTCAAACTCCCTCTTCCAATTCTTATTTTCCTTCCTTAAGGCTTCCAACTCTTTCCTCAGACCATAATATTGCACATTATCTCTCTTCCTTTGAACAAGGTAGTCATTGTCCATTGGTTAGGATTAGTTAGGATTTTGGTAGGAAGAAATTGAGCCTTGGTTGTTGGTTTTGATATGAGAGATTTGGTTGAGGTTGGTAGGAATTAGATTGAAAGTTCCTTTGATAGTAAAGGTTGGTTAGGTCTTGAGGATGATGCTTGATTTTCGAAACTTGGTTTTTGAGAATTGGGTTCATAAAAGGCATTTGGTTGGTGAGATTGGTTGCTCCAAGAAAAATTAGGATGATTTCTCCAAGAGGGGTTATAGGTATTTCCAAACACATTGGAAGGAATTCTTGAAGAAGAGGAATGGTTGGAGATGTAATTCATTTGCTCATTGGTTCCCATTGAAAGTTCGCATTGACCATTCAAATGGTTTCCATCACAAAAATCACATGCCAATGGTCCTTGGGAAGTTGAAGAGATAGCATTTGCCGTGTTCCCCTTACCAAGATTCTTAATTGCCCTTGTCAAGTTTGTCATAACATTCATCATCATCCCTTGTTCAGCCAAGAATGCACCATTTTAATTCCAGTTTAGGACACCTCTTTGTTGAGAGCTGGGGCATGTTGCACTTGTTGTTGAGCACTGGGTTGAACTATTGGACCATGATAATAATAATTAGAAGCCATCATACTGAGATGTTCTATAAGCTTTCTCTTGTGTTTTAAATGACAAAAAGCCTCCCGTTAATGCGTCTACAATAGATTTAGTCTCCTGATATATCCATTAAAACATTTTAATTCGGAGCCATAGAGGAATAGCATGGTAAGGACATCTTCACAAAAGTTCTTTAAATCTCTCCAAGCTTCACTTAAGCTTTCTCCCGCGTCTTGCTTAAAGGAGGTGATTTCATTTCTCAACTTGGCAGTTCTAATGGAGGAAAATACTCTGCCAAAAATTCGTGAGAAATTTGACTCAATGTGGTGAATGCTCCTTCACCATGAGATTGCATCCACCATCTAGCTCGATCCAGCAAGGAAAATCGAAATACCCCCATGCGAAAACAATCAGGGTAAACCTCATTGAATTTGAAAGTATCTAAGACCTTTTCAAAATTCAGTATGAATGAGTATAAGGGTTTTTATTGGGGTCACCTCCAAACATTACATGAGTTTGTAACATTTAGGTGAGAACTGGTTTAATTTTGAAATTATTAGTTTGAACAAGCATTCTTGCAATGCTTGAATTGGTACAATAAAAAGTTGGCATCACATAATCACTTAAGGGCCTTCCATTTGCATTCATTCCATGCCCATTGTTTCCCACTTCACCATTGAATTACCATTGCCATTGATCCTATTTCCAATGCCAAAACCACCCAAGCCATTATTGCCTTCAACTTCTTTATCATCATCAATCCTTGGATTTTTATTTAGACCCCTTGCATTGTTATGTGAATTCGCTATTATATGCTTCTCTAGTTCTTGTTGCACCCTCTTTTCTTTTATAAGCCTTCTTAATGTGTATAAGAGAATTCGTCGTCAAGGCTAATGAATTCGTCTTCTTCTCATACCATGCACCACAAAAGCCAAGTAACCAAGCTAATCTCAAATACCAAGCTAATATAAAAGCAAGTAATGTAACATAAACAAGAAAAGAACAACTAAGAAAAACTAAAGTAACTACTAAAATAAGTAAAAACACCTAATCTACACCAGCGTCAAAGTGCCTAATATTGTCGTTACTAAAGGACAATCCCCGACAACGATGCCAAAAACTTATTTTTGCTTGCTTGTTCGGGTAAAGTTGTCAAATCAAAGCAAAGACCAAACAACACAAGTAATAAAAACCACACAATCCCTTAAACTTTACCCTCATACCTACAGGTATACAGTATAGGTAAGTAGTAAGTCGCAACCTGTATCATTCCCATGAAGATTGTTGAGAAGGCAAGTATTAGACTTTGACAGTCATTATGCAGTTAGGTAAAATCATAAGAGAGGATGAAAAAACCCTAAAAAAAAGCCATAGAACCAAACATTTAAAGCAATTAAAAGCTATGAAATACTAAAATTAACTAAATATAAAGTAATTAAACAAGTAAATTCTAGTCTAAGAAAGCAAGTAAAAAATAATGATTAAAGAACTATCTAGATTCCTCTAAGGAAAACAAGTAAATACCACTAGATTACCTAATTTAACTAAGATATGATTGAAATTGGAAAGCAATTAAACCTAAATTGACCAAGGAAAGCATTAAGAAAGATACAATTAAGAAATCTCCATTTTTTTTTATTAAAACTAGGGAATTAAGAAAATTGAAAAGGAAATTGTCCAAAACTAGAAATTGTTGGGTTTAAAAGAAAGCCCACTACAAATTACTACTAACTAATGCAAAGAAATGAAGATTTTAAACTAGGAAATCACTAAATTAGCAAGAACTTGAAGAATTTCAAAAGAAACTTGAATTTAAAGAAGCTTGGAATGCAAGAAATTTAACGAGAAAGCATGTAAAAAATATATCTACTTGTAGCTAATTAAAAACCCACTAAGATTATCTAATAAAAATTAAAACTTGCAAGAATTTAAAGACTAGATCTAAAGAGGAAATTAAAGAGGACTTTTAATTAAAAAGAGAAGCTTGAACGTTAAGTAAACTACAACTACTCTACTAATCTAAATTATCACCTACACCTATATTGTCTGTCCTTGAGTGTGTTAGAAGGTAGGATTTAAAGAGGTTCCGACCAATGATTACAAAAATGCCCTAACACTTAAACTGGATGCACCTTGATGTCATGTCATGGACAGTTTGGTGTCATGACATTGAGCCTAAAATTAGCCTTGTAAATTCGCATTGATGTCACGACATGGAACATTTAGTGTTGGAAATCAAGTTTCTTTCAACTCAAGTCTTCATATTCTATCTTTTTGCATTTTGCTCCTTTGTTCTCTATACTCTTAGACTTTAATCCCTTCATTCCTATGCTGTAAAAAACATAGCTTAATAAGTAATCAAACTATACTAAGATTAACCAAAATCTCATGCTAATATCTCAATATTTACACCCAATGCACATGCAACTACTTATTGCAAGAATTTAAACTAAAACACTTAATTAAACCCCAAAATAAGGATCAAAACTATCAAAAAGCCATAGTTTAACAAGCTAGGTAGTTTGATCTCGAAATCAAATTATCCTAGCTTGATTTCGAGATCAAGCTAGGACTTATATCCATGCTTCAATAATATGTTATGTTTCGGGATTGCATAGTGAGGATCCAAACAGCCAAGTAATCAACTTTGAATAAGTATGTGATACTTTCAAGAAGAATGCTACATCGACGGATGCTTTTAAACTAAGATTGTTTCCCTTCTCTGTGAGGGATAAAGGAAAACTGTGGCTGGAAGGATATAAACAGGAGACTTTTACTACTTGGGTTAGATTAGCTTAGGTATTCAGGTTGAAGTATTTTTCCCCATAAAAAATAGCTAAGCTAAGGAATGACATAACTTCTTTCAATCAGTAGTATGGAGAAAATCTTTGTGAGGTTTGGGAGAGATACAATGACTTGCTTAACAAGTGTCCATATTACGGGTTGCCTCTGTGGATGCAAATGGAGATATTTTACAATAGGATGCTACTCCATTTTCAAGAAACCAGTGAATTATTTGATGGTTTAGCTAGTGGGTCTCACATGCTAAATAAAACTCTAGAAGAAATATAGGATTTATTGGATAAGATGTCCAATAATTACTTCAAGTCTTCAGTAGCACAAGATGGAGAGGAAAGGAGAGGAGTACGTGAGTTAGGTACTTGGGATCCATGATGGCTAAGCAAGAAATTATGGATAGACAGATGGCAGCACTGACTAAGCAAATGGAAGAAATGAAAGTCAAAGCAGTGGCTACATCACAGCCACTAGTCTGTGATTTCAGTTCAAGTGACCACCCTAATGGCCAATATAATACACTAACATCGTTTAATTCTTCTTTTGTAGGTCAAGAGCAAGTGACTACATGGGAAGTCAAGGTCAAAACCAAAATTAGTATAGGAACCAAAACAATGCTTATAGCAATACATGCAATCTAGGATGGATGAAACATCCAAATTTGTCTTAGGGTAATCAACAAATTAGAATTCAAATGTTTAAGTTAACCACCATTCCAATTGTATCAACAACCGTTGTACCAGACACATGCACTGAGTACTTTAGACACCTAATCATGTAAAAATACTCTCACTCAGTGCATGAAATCCAACGATGAAAGGGTGATGGGTTTAGAGGATTCAATCAAAAACTTGATAGCTTTAGTCAAGAATTTAGAGAACCAAGTTGGTAATTAGCTAGGGGTATGGCTGAGAAACTACTTAGAGCATTACTGAGTGACACTGTAACTAATCCTAGGAAGCATGCCAAAGCTATCACGTTTAGGAGCGCTAAAACTGTTGGGGTAGAAGAAGAAGATGAGAAGGAAATTGGGTCGGGGAATGAGAAAAAGGAAGAAAAGGAAAGTAGTGATGGAGATTCTGAAGTAATGAACAATGGAGCAACCAAGTACAAAATCGCTTCTAAGAAAGAAATTGAAGTTCAACTTACCCATCCCTCGATAAGGATTCTATTCTAGTGGGCTTAGAGGTAAGGATGAGCAAGAGAAATTCAAGAGATTCCTCAAAATATTCAAAAATTTTGGAAATCAAGATACCCTTCATAGAAGCACTTGAGAACATGCCTAAATATGCCAAGTTCATGAAGCAGATGTTGACTAATAAGAGAAAGCTACTTAGGAGATGATATCTTATGTTTGACTTCAGGATGTAGTGCACTCATCCAAAAGAAACTACCTCCAAAGCTTAAGGATCTTCGTTCTTTCTCCATCCCATGCACAGTTGGAAGAATTGAGTTTGAAAGAGTTGTATGTGATTTTAAGGCGTCCATCAACTTGATGCCTCTATCTATTTATAAGAAATTGAATAGCAGAGGGATGAAGTCTACAAATGTGTCTCTCCAATTGGCTGATGAAGTATAAAATACCCCAAAGGCATTGTTACTTGCCGACAAACTTCAACATCCTGGAGAAGGAAGAAGACAATGAGATGCCCTTGATTCTCGGTAGAGCATTCCTAGCTACGGGTCATGCATTGATAAATGTCCAAGAGGAAAAGAGGCTATAATTGAGAGTTGATAATCAAACAGTCAATTTTTCTGTTTTTAACTCTTTTAAACTTCCTTCTATTTGTGACAATGTAATGGTAATTAATGCGATTAATGATAATTTTAATGGTACTTGCAGGTGTAAAGATCCTCATTCTCCACTAGACAACAATCTTTCAGAACACCTTTTTATGACAAAAATCTCAAAAGAAGCTCCAACTGAACATCACAAGAATGAAGAAGACTTCCAAACACTGGCTTGGTATGACCGAATGAAGAAAGAGGTGCTCAAAATGCTTGGTAGTAACATTATTAATTCAATTAATAGTTGTAATTGGGTAGACTTGATAGGATTTAAGGAACTAAGAGGCCCAATACCCTTGGAAGTGAAAATTATGTACAATAATAGACCTTGGAAAGAAATTGAAGTGTGGTTCTTCTTCATTAATGCTCATAAGCTCCCTCTTAATAAAAATGGGGTTGTGTTCCTCATTCATAGGTTCATGACCTTTCTATTAGGTATTTGGACATGGGAAATGTGTTGATTGTTCAGAAGGTGAAACTGAGGAGATGTCAAAAGTGGAAATTCAACAATAAGCCAAGGATCATGATAAAATAAAGGCAGGGCATAGGCAATGGGGGATTGAAGAGATGATGGAAAATGCATTAATTTGCAACAAACAACTCCTAAGCATATTGCCTTAGAAGAAAAAAGATCCTGGAAGTTTCACTATACCATGCTTTATTGGTGATGTTTACTTTGATAAAGCCTTGTGTGATTTAGGTGTGGCTATGAATATGATTCCTTTAACGATTTATGGGAATATAGGCTTGAGAGGTCTCAAGGAGGGTGATCAAGTCATCCAATTAGCAGATGGATATAAGGTGGAACCAATAGAGGAAGTACTTAATGTATTAGTCAAAATTGAGAAACTCATATTTTCAGTCAACTTTATTGTCATGGATACAAATGAAGAAAACACAGATGGCATCTTTACTATCTTTGGAAGACCATTTCTTAGTTACGACAAAAACCTTGATTGATGTCGACCAAGAGCAAGTAACCTTGAGGGCGGTTGAAGAATCACTCGTTTTCAACATGATAGAAGAAGAATGAGCGTTCTTTTATGAGAGATTTGAGTGTGCAAGAGTTGATGGTTGAGAAAAAAAGAAAGATGGTTAGAGAGCAACTATGGAGGTATCTTCAACAATGGACTTGAAAAAGTCTAGTTTGTTCACTAAATGGCCGCAAGCAATAAAGTCAAGCTAATGACTTTAAAGAAGCACTTCTTGAGACACAACCTAAGCATTTTAATTCAAATTTCTTACTTTAGTTTAATTTTTACCTTAGTTAGATAAAATCTGAAAATAACTAATAATTATTTTTAATGTTTATTTTGTAGGGTTCAAGTTCAATAAAAAAGAAGAATTGAAAAGGGAATGCATTAGTGAACTGATAAAACGAGTCACCCACCGACTGCGATTGACCCTAGCAATTCACCGCAGACTACGGGTGAAACATAAGAAGACACCCGCACTCAGCGGGTTAAAACAGGAAAATCAGTCGTAGTCTGTAGCTCTCACAGAATGCCAGCAGCAGTCTACAGCTAATAACGCTAGACTAACTGCAGTTTGCAGCTGGCCCAAAGAATAAGACGTATGGGTTTTGAAACCCTTGAACCCACTTTCTTGTTTCACAAAACAGCTATTCCTTCTCCTTTCCTTCTCCAAGAAACACAAACCGGGGGGAAAAAAGAAAAAAAAAAACAACTCTTTCTCTACTTTTTTTCTTCTTTTCTTTCTCCAATTTTCTTCCTTCTCTTGTATTCTCATCTGAATATTCTCTCTCTTCTGCCCAATATTCATTTTCACCATTATAAATCAACCAAGAAATTCTCTTTTATCTCATCATATCCTTGTCCAAGTTGGGAAAATCAAACCACTCACATTCAAGGAGGTTTATTTGGTTCTTCACAAGGGAGTATCAATACTAGTCCGGAATTGAGTAAGAGTGTTCCTATCTAACTTTTGGAGTTAATTTCAAGTGTAATTAGGATTTGTTGGTCAAATTGCCTTGTGATTATTTCACTTATGTGGAGCTATTTGTTATATTTGTTAATTGGATTTGGTTCAATTTGGTGAGATTTTGTTAGGGTTGTTTTTTATTAAGTTGGGGGAAAATTTATTTTACTGGTTGTTTTATTTTGATTGTTGATTTTATTGTTCAATGGGAAAGAAAATAAAGCAAATGGATGATAATACTCTTGATGCCAGTGTTTTTGTTTCGGTTGAGCCAAGAACTTATACGACAAGCTTCAAAATCAGGTTAATCCTTTATATGAGAGGGATATTGATTTAAGTCATGTACATATAGAAACTAATGATGAAGCCAATGAGTTGCGTTGGAAGACTTTTAATAAAATTCAAAGTAGAGAATGGAAATATTTTTGTAAAACTCCTACCGTTGTGGCAAAAAAACATGGTTTGTGAGTTCATTGCTAACAGACTAGAGATGAGGGACCATAGAGTTAGAGTGAGGGGCACACTGGTGACCTGTCAAGTTTTCTTGTGAAATTATTAATGAACTTTACCATTTACTTACTAATCCCAACAACCAATTCACTATATTCTTAGAGTGTGAGATAGATTATGATGATGTGGTCAATATGTTGCCTAATGGTTGGGGTAAATGGGTAATGGAGGAAGATCAGCTAAGTGGATTAGGCTAAAGTATTTGAATGCAGAAGCTAGGGTTTGGATGCAATTTGTTTGTTCCCGCATGTTTCTTACTTCATTCACAACCGATATTACTCCTAACAAATGTTGCTTGATTTATGCCATTATGGAGGGTTTGACAGTTGATGTTGGATAGGAGATCGCATTAGAGATTTTAAGAAATAGAAATAAGAAGCATACACATTGTTGTGTATCCAGAGACATAACCCAGAGCTGAATTTTGTTAGGAGTAATATCGGTTCAATTTCTTTGTTTGTTGAAATTGTTGTCACAAAGAATTTGTTATCAATTACTATTGTCTAGTGCTAATATATATCCACAATGATCATAGCAACAAGGCTCCATCAAGGGATAAACAAGCAATAGAGGAGGTTCAAGGCACATCAAGAAAGACCACGGGAGATCGTTTCTTGTATCCTCGCCTAGACCTGCAACTAATTTTGTTTTCCATCCGCTACTCAACAATGAGATGCAGCGAGAACTCCCAGTCTACCACAGCTAGTGCTTGGTGGAGATGAGGCAAAAGATAGACTTCTTGGCATGGCATCTCAGCCACCTTGCAAACTTCGATGTGTCTCACTGGCCTCAGACTACTGCACCATTGGAGTGGCATTATGGACCTCCAGATGATGTAGAAAGACAAGGGCCAAGGACAAGAAAGGAAGGAGATCAAGCTAGATCATCTGGAATTGCTAGAGATTGAGCATCCTTACATTTGCATAAATTTGTCAAGGGAGATTTATTTAAGTTTATTGTGTTTGTTTAGTTAATTTTTGTTGTTTACCACTTGCCATAGTCTAGTGTTATGTGGGCAAGTGGTGGTATAGTCCAAATTTAGTTTATGTTTAGTAGTTTTAATGTTTAGTGCTTTTAATATGTGATGTAAATTGGTTATGTGATGTGTTAATGGAATGGCATATTAATATTAGGATTGATTTCTAGTTGCCAATGATATGAAAACATAGAGTTAATATTCCACATGATTCATGTTTCACAATTTTATTAAAAGGGTGGAAATTTGAATTTGCCAAATGTGTTTTCTTGAGTATAAATTCTTGGACTTAATGCTATCAAAGAAGAGTCATGTAATCTATTTTGATGCCCATGCTTGTTCATAGTTGTTGGACTGGATTCCCTGTAATTATTAAGCGAGATATGATATCGACCATTGTATTTTCATTTGTATGTTTTTGCCTGGTGAAGTATTGGGTTTCATTATAGTTGTTTAATTGACCTACATTAATATAACCCTTTTTTCGTGGCTAGTTCCCTATGTACTCCAAGTGCAATTCACTTAAATAAAAGGAAAAAAAAAGAGAAAAGAAAAGAAATGGCTTACTTTAGGTCCCTATATAAAAAACGTAAGCATGGAAAAAAATGAGAATCTTAAGGCGGCTTGCGTGAAAATGCATCTTGCCTAGCCAAGAAAAAATAAAATAAAGAGACAAATAAAAGGTGGTCATAAAGGAATTACGAAAGGTTATATTGCCATTTTTGAGTTAAGCAATTATAATGGTTCTATAATGTTTAGCTTTTGTGTGACATTTGTGTTATTGCATTATAAGGTCTATTGATTCTTCTGTACCTTCTTGACGTTTATAAAGGTTCAAATTCTTGAATCTTTTGAATTAGCTATGGGTAACGAAAAATTTATTACATGATGTGGCCCATATTGATAAATGTGTGTTCTTGTACTTATATTTGAGAAAGTTTATTTGACATTTATCCCGGTAGACTTTTGGTGTGAGTTAAAGAGGAACGTGATTTCAAGTGGTTGGTTGGATGTAGACTAGGTTGATGAGTCAATTAGATCAATCTAATTTTGGTATTTCCATTTTTATTTTGTTTTGTGTATTGATTGATTGTCTCTAGTTAATTTTGCTCGGGACTAGCAAAATGCTACGTTGCAGGAGTTGATAACTCTATATTTAGAGTAACTTTTATACTACTTTTATTATGTGTTAAGGTGTGCCTAGTCCCATTTGTCATGTTTTAAGGAAGTAAAGTCATGTTCGGAATGTTCATAGTTGATTGTGTTGTTTTAAGTTGTTATTGTAGTTAAATGTGCATTTTATTAGTATATTTGTCTATTCACTTCGTTTTGAATTTTGTTAAGGTGAAACAACGTGTAAAGTTGTCAATTGACAAAGGAACATGGAGCTAAACTGGAGAAGCAAAGGAGTTGAGGAGTCTTGATGAAGACCAACTGTAGACTACAACTGGACTGCAGTTAATTAGCCATAGATTGTGGAAGAAATAGAACACAACCGTAGACTGCGGCTAAATCAAGTGCATTACTCGCAGTCCACAAACTATGAGAGAATAAGGCAAAACCACTTACAGTCTGCGGGTGGTCCGTTTTGACCGGCCTGGGCCTATTATGTATTTTTATAAATAGGGGGCTAATGTAATGATCGAAATAAAGCGATTTTTAGAACTTATTTTCAACTTTTTGTCTAGGGTTTTTAGAACTACTTTTCTCGTACTTTAGGGTTTAACTGCTCTTTAATTCCGTAGTTTAATTTTTGACTTTTACATCATTCAAGTAATTCAATTCAAATTCTTATGCACAATCTCGATTCTGGTAATAAGATTCATTTTTTTTTAATAACAATTGCACTTTTAATTTCCATTTATCAATTTACCATATTTATTAGCAATTTAATTAATTTTTTTTCTTTTCCACACACCATGAATTGCTAAATTAATTATGGTTCAGGTGTGGGTGACGCAATTGTTCATGGGTTAATTTAAAATTGAGGGTTGATCGCTAAATCATATTAATCTGCTAATAATTAAAATAAATAGACAAATATATAGAGTAGCTAACCTTAGTTTTGTTAGGTTGGCAGAAGGGATAATGTTTTTGAACCTCGGAGTCCTCCATCATAGACCAGTGTTAAATTAATAGGCTAATTATTCTAGACCAAGGTGGCAAAATTGATTAGTTGATTCACCATGTATTCCCGACCAAAAACTTGAATTCCATAATCGGGGAAGAGAATGTCTCGAACCCTAGTTAATTAATTGATAGGATTCAATTACCGAAGGATTCAGAGTTCTCTAAAACATGGGAGTACAATCTCCATTAAATATAATTGAAATTGATTGATTAACCCAAGATTTGATTAAATCCAAGATAATTGGTAGCCTAGCACTCGGCCTACTTTTATCAACTACTTGCAACTTTAATTTTATTCAGTCATTCTTTAAGTTTCAGTTATTTATTCCTTTAGTAATTTAATTCTAAAAATCCAAATTCTTTACAAACCGAAAGTCTAAATAGAAATTGGACTAGATTCTTGGTACTTGTTACTAGTCCTCATGGCATCGACCCTCATTCAACTTACTACACTTATAACTGTGCACTTGCAAATATTAGTGGATAGTAACTTGGGATAAGGTAATTTAACTTGTCCAATGTGGATCAATGAACAAATGGAGCCCCATAGTGTGAATGAATACCCATGGTCTACAATGACGAATGCTACCCAAGGTTACTTCTATGACCAACCAAACACCATGGAAAGGTATGGTGAAGAAGTTTATATGAACTATTGCTTACCATCAACTAAGGGACAATGCAAGTTTGGGAAGAATGAAATTCATGGAGAATCTTATGACTGCTATGGCTACGATTACACTTAACTACCACGAACTCAACAACAAGATGCTAATGCAAGATTTTAAAGGAAGATGATTACCTATATGGAGGAGTTAATGAGCACCTTTAAGCGCCAAGACAAATCCATAAAAAGATTAGCAAACCAAATTGGCAAACTCACAAGTAAATTGGTGGGTGAAATTCAAAGGACTCCTACATCAATAATAGATAAAGGGGAGAATGGTTAACTTGAGGTTAATTTTGAGATGACTGGGTCATGCATCATGTGTCAGCAATGAAGATGAACCAAAGTACTGCTTGCATCACCCTATCACACATTACAAGGAAGTACACATCTGATATGTTAAAAAAGTTAGATCGAGAAATGGAAGATGGGGGTATCTACTAGAAGGAATTAGAGATATCGTAACTAAATGTGTTAGAGTTTCATCTGTCTTTGGGAACTTCAGATGTTCTATGCAATGCAGACAGCTGAGCAAGGACTACAACATTCTCCATAAGCCTCCTTGGCTTTACTAGAGGAGTGTTTCTTTTAATCATGCTTTAGTTTAAGAACTAAATGGGTAATAAAGTCTTGCAGCTACGTGACTAGTTATGTTTATGTGTTTTATGTTGTGAATTACTTTTGATTATGCTCGGATAATATGTGTTTAACTTATGACAAAGATAATGGATTTTATACTTATTTGATGAAATTGAGATTGTCATAAATTGTCAATTGAACTTTGACCTAAGTTTTGCTATTTGATTTTGGAATTACTAGTTTTTTATACATCTTCTTCTCTTTGTTGGGTATTTTAGTAGTTTGATCAAAGTTGTATGGATCCTTGGTTTGACCTTTCCATCTCTTAGTTATTGAATCCCTTTTGAAAATAAATGTTGCAAAAAAACTATATTGGGGGTATGAATTCGACATTTGTGTCCCTTGTTTTGTTATAAACCCTGTTACCCTTAGTTAATGGCCTTTTATTTTGAATTGTTGAACTTCATGAATTCCTAATGACTCCCAATTGTGTTTGTTGTATTAGTTCGAAAAAGGAAAATAAATTCCTAGATTTTGTGTTTTGGTCAGGCCTTGTGTTCTTATGAGTTAAATCAAGTCTTATACTAGGTAAGGTTTTTAGTGTATTTTGTGAGTAATTTCCATGATTGAAAGTGAAACCCAAGTTTTAAGTTGAATTTTGATAATTTCATTGCTTTTACATTTTTCTTTTATGGATATTATTCCTCATCTCATAGAGTTTTGATTATCCAAGTATGTTAGAAGTGGTTCACTAGTGTGTATGTTTATCTATGTTTATGTGATGTTTTGTGTTTTAGGGTTAGTACATATTTCCAAAAAAAAAAAAAAGAATAAAAAATCCAAAAATCCAAAATATTTTTTATTTATTTATTGCATTAATAGTAGAGAATTTCAGTCTTATGGATCTGACTATTTAAAAGATTCCTTAACTACCGGACGGTAGCCTGATAGTTATTTCTATACCCTCTTTGTCTAAAGTATTCTAAAGAGTTAAATAAAAAGATTTTCTGTTATTTTTGTTAGGATTTTGTATTTTATTGTCTGTGATAACTGTTTAGTGACATTATGTTGGAATGGATAATTATTATCTGGACTAATGTTAATTGTTGATGATATTATAACCCAGTGCATATGACCATGTGTTGCATTATTTTTCTTAAATGGATAAATCCAGGATTTATATGAAGTTGTGCTTTCTTTTAATGCAAAATTTTAGAGTCATTGATATTGGAGAAAGGTTACATGAAATGTTTTGATTGACTCGGACAATACCTATTTGCAAATTGTTGAGGTTATTTTTCTATGATTTGTCGATGGAATAGATTTGAAATGGAGTAGACCTTTGCTTAGTGATTTGTGTGTTAGTGCATGGTATGGTATTGGGTTCTATAATAGTTAGTTAGGTCTTAACCGCATGCTCAAGGCATTTGTCCATGGCTAGTTTCTTTTGTGCTCCAATGTGTTAGAAAAAATGGCTTGCTTTACATAAAGTACGTAAGCATGGTAAAAGATGAAGATACAAAAACAGCTTGCGTGAAAATGCATCTTGCGTTCGCCAAAAAAAAAAAAAAGAAATATGAGCTGAACAAAAGGTGGTCACAAAGGATTAATATAAAGTTGTGTTTGCTGGTTTTGAGTTAAATGATTTTAATAATTATTAATGCTTTGCCATTGTGTGCCATTTGCATGATCAACATGTTAAAGTTCAACCGATCTTTAACCGTTGTATTGATGGTTATAGGCTTCTAATCTCTAGAATTTTCAAGTTTTTGTGGGAAGTCAGGATGTTTTGAGTGATGTGGCCCATATTGATTGATTTACCTTCTTGAATTTGCTTTCTTAGAAATTCTTCTTAATATAATTCCTTGTGGTTGTTTTTGGTGTGTGTACTGATCTGACATATGTTTTGTGTGGTTGGTCGGATTTCGACTAGGTAAAGAGCCAATTGCTTCAATCCAATTTTTCTTTGCTATTCCTAAGTGGATGTGTTTTGTGTTAGTCCAAAGTTAATATGTTTTGTGTATTTCTTTGTTTTGTTTTGTTCAGGATTAGCAAAATTTTAAGTTGGGAGGTGTTGATAATGCTAAGAAAATAGGGTTATTTCTACTCTTTTTTGTAGGATTTTTGCACTAGTTTTGACGCTTTTAGGTTTCATAAGTGTTTTTTCATGCATTTTCATTTCTTTGTATTTATATGTTTAGTGTAGTGTTTTAGTGTTTATTTGATGTTATTTACTTATATTTATGCGTGTATATATTTAGGGTTGTGTCTTCATTGGGTTGTTTACCTAACTCTTCCCAGAATTAGAGTTCTTTGTGCATTCTTGTTCGTATTTTGTTTATAGTTGAGTAAGTATTTAAGTATTATTTTAGTATTATATTATAGATATTAATGTGCATTTTAGCTCTAGGGTCGGCAAGAACAAATGGTACATCAATCGGAAGTCAGACAAATGATTTAAAGACAATATGGCGACAGCCGCGCAAAGCTATCAGAAGACCAATTGCCCTTAGCAATTGGAAAGGCAATTCAACTGCTGTCATTGATCTTATCAAAAGAACAATTGCCCTCAACACTTGGACAAAAGGAAATCAATCGCCCTAGGCGATTGGATCGACCAAACCGCGACTTGTTATGCTATTTTTATGATTTTTAGAGTTTCGATGTCTGTTTTTGGCCTGATTTGGTGCATTTTGAAGGTTATTCAAAGCCCTACACTTTGTAACACCTAGAAACTATAATTAAGGGTCCTTGAGACCTCAAAAACAAATTCTCTTTTAGTTTGTCCTCCCTTCTGGGGGTGCAAGATTAGACTATTGTTTTCTTTCTTTTTCAAGAGGAGTTAAAGAGGAGGTTCAAGATTGACAACCTTGGACCTAGATTTTGTGATTCTTCATTAGAGAAGCATCCTTAAACTTTTAAAAAATTTAATATGTTATTTAATTCTAGTTTTATTGTTCCTTCATCGTTTGCCTTCAACTTGTGCTTTATTTATTTGCTTTTCTAGATTAATTGTTAGAAAGTTTACTTGCTTTCATTAATTTCTCATGTGTTATCTCTTTCATCCATGTTCTAATTTGTAATTGATTAAGGTTCGATGATGCCCATTCCATGGGTAATGATTAATTGGTAAAATTGATAATTAGCCAATTCTAATGAGCTAGAATGATAATTAGAGGAATTGATCGCACTCTTAATTAATTGATTAGTAAATTGAGGCAAGAACGGAAGCTGAACCTACATGTAATTAGACCTATTATTAATTGGAGTAAGTTTAATTTATGATCTCATTGACAGACTAAATTACATAGTTGGTCAACTTGAATTCCATAAGTAAATGGTCAATTTGTTTAGTTCTAGGTGGTAAACGAATCCTCCTTTAGACAATTGAGTTGAATGATCTAATGACATGAGGAGTCAAAATTAGGTGAATAATGGGAATTGACCTGTAATATGTTAAATTCAATCAATTAATTGAATTAATTAATTAAAGTCAGGATTGCTTAGTCTAAACCTAATCCATTGTTTTCATTAGTTAAAGTGTTTAATTCTAGTTCATTAAGTTGTCTCTCCCGTTGTTGATTCTTCAAATAGCGTTCAAGCCAAAGAGTCAGTATTTGTTAAACCAATTCTTGTGAGCTCGACACCTACTTTCGCTACATACTATTTGACCTTGTACACTGGCAGTGCATCAACTAGTTAATAGTAGAGTTAGCTATTTATTAAATTTTATAACTAGATATTTTATGTATCACGCAATCATGCCCACAGCTTGGGAAGGCACCCAGCTTTCAGATAGGGTTTAGGGAATGACTGCAACCCATTTTTTACATACCCATCTCCTCCACCTTCCAAATATCCCCAAAATCCTTCTAAACTCTTCCCTACACAAAACCCATTTGATTTACACTTCAAATATTAAGTATAACATAAAAAGATCTCAACTTTTCATAATTTTCAACTTGAAAGAAGAAGAAAGTGATTCTCTATCAAGAAACTTGATCCATGGAGGATTCTTCCTAAGGACTAAAGGAATTAATCCATTTACTCCTGTCTCTTATAACATCTAGATTTGTATCATTTTTAGTGCTTTCAAAGCACAATATAAATGGATTTAACTACATCTTGAGCATTAGTGAAACTACCTTACTTGACAAATGCCTTACCTGTCTCTTATACACATCTAATTGATTTTGTGCTTATTTGAGCTTAGTAAGACTATGTTTGTATTTTTTTGGTATAATTAGTATTTTGAACTTGTTTCTGGCCTATTTTAAGAATTAATTGAACTTGATAGTTTGACTTTGTAATCATGACGATACCTAAAGGGAAGAATGTTCTAAAGCAAGTAGTCTTCAAAACAAAAACATGCTAAAACTCATTTCCTTTCTAATAAAGCTTATGATAGATTTCTCGAGAATTCCAATTAGAAAAGCTCATTCTTGAAAAAGATTTTAAACTTGACATGCCATGGAAGCATAGAGACCTACGAAACAAAGTAGAACGTATAATTCAAGGAAGATGATGGTCTAAGTTTTATATGCATAATTAGTTTGGTATAGAAAAAGTTGTGAGAGAATTCTAGGCTAATGTGCTTGACTATGACAAGTGTGAAACTTGGTGAGAGAGAAGAAAGTCCTTTGCACTCAGGAATCTCTGAATGAACTTTTTGGTCTACCTAACATAGATAGAGATTGTTAGAGTATATATCAAAATCAATATGATCCGGTGTAAGTACTGTGGATAAATTTTTATGTGATGGTATTGATTTTACCATGGAAAAAAGCTAAAAATGATTAGGGACCAAGAAATCTTTTCCTTTTGTAGCAAATACTTGTCTCCTCTTGCAAAAGTTTGGTACAATTTTATAAACACATCCATGATTCTAGCTAATCATGGGACTAACATCATTATAGATTGGATTTTTTGCTTTATTGTTTGGTTGATGGACATCTCATTAATGTGGGCCATGTTATTCACAACCAAATCTTTCGCATGGCTAAAAGCAAAAGTAAGCGTCTATAGTTTCATTGCTTAATCACCCATTTGTGTTTAAATGCAGGAGTCCAATGGGATGATGACCAAGCAAGTGGATTGAAATACAAAAGCCCTTGATGGTAAGGCGGTTTCAAGGATGAATCTCAATTTTGTGCAACCGCAGAAAGACAAGGACCACTTCAAGCAATCCTCCAAGTATGGGAAGCCGTTTAGCAAAGCTTGAAAAGCAAATGGAGCATCACTATCAATACATGAAGCTGTAGGGAATCTAATTCAATTCATTGGTGAGAAAACCCATGTTGATATGACAAGGGCTCCAAATTTACCATACTATACCTAATTTTGATGATTTGGAAGATGAGCCTGGCAATGAGTCGGATCATGAAGAGTCTATGAGTAAAGAGGAAGATAAGGATGAGAAAGAAGAGTGAACCACGCTACAACTAAAATCAAGGGAGTTTGTCTTGCTAAATTGTTTTCTTGTTTTATTACTTTCCATGTGTGTTGTTATTGTTGGAAACATTGATGAAAATATTTCATTTTAAGTTGGGTGTGTGTTTGTATTTTTGGTGGTATGATTGATTATGTGTTTTATGTCTTGGGAGTTATTGTTTTTATTTGTGTTACTTATGGTGGCATATTTGTCTTAGAATTTAGGGCTTTCTTTTCAAAAATGTTTTCCCAAAAACACAAAATGATTTTTGGTTGTAGATAGTTTTTATCAGTCTTGAGGATCTGACTATATAAAAGACACTCTGACTGTCAGACACATTGCTTTCAAGATTTCTATACCCTCTTCGCCTGAAGTATTGTAGAGGGTTAACCAAAAGATTTTTGTCCATTTTTAGTAATAGTTTTTGTGTGTTCATTAACTTTTGTGATTATGTCTCTAGAGTTTAAAAATGTTTCAAGGGGATTATGCTTATTAGAGTGAATGGATTGAAAGTGCATATGACCTTTCTTTGCTTTTTGATCTCTTTGAATTATGAAAATGTTACCACTATACATAGATATATGCCCTTGAGTGAGGGTGTTAAAGCTAGATAATTTTCTATGAGTGGTAGTAATAATTTTCCTTGCAATATTTGTTTAGATTGTTACACTCGTTGGAATTATGTGTGATTTGTTACTTGCAAAGTATGAGTGAATTTTAGACCAAAGTGTCATTTAGGCAATTTCTACAGACTGTTTGTGCCAACAATGCCTACCTATTTGACATTTTATCCTAAGTGGTCAAATTTTTGACCCTTATAAGCCTTATTTCTTTGATTAACCATGCAATTTAGCCAATTTATCCTTCTTATTTTACCAATCTTTCTACCCATTACCTTAGTCGTTAGTGTTGATTCCTCTTGGGTGTCAATACTACGAATTGAATGTAATGACGAATGAATGGAACAAAAGTGTTGTGTTGGGGAAAAAGCTAAATTGTATGGTTTATTTGTGTAATTTTCCCAATGTTATGTAATGTTGTAAAAGAGGAAAAAATTGAAAAAGAAAAAAAATTGAAAAAGAAAGAGAGAGAAAAAAAGATGGAAAAAAAAAGAAAGAAAATTGTTGGAGAAAGAAGAAAAAAAAGTTGCTGAAAAAGAAAGAAAAATATGTTTATGTTAAGCGAATAGAGAAGGACAATTCCTTTTAGTTGTAATGAAGAAGGTACATCTTGCCTTTGAAAGTGGTAGTGGTTAAATGCTATGGTAGAAGGGGGAAGTTCTAGATGATTATGGTTCAAGTGATTCACTAACATATTTAAGGTGATATGAGTTACTTTTCTCCAAATATATAACATGTCTTTATCTATTAGCCTCCATTACAACCTTTAAAGACCTATTTGATTCTTGATTTGAGTTCATTTGTATTAGTGAGTATCGTGTGTTAATTTCTTCCAACATGTTGTCACTTGTTAAGCTCGTGTTTGATGGGTTTTTCATTGATTAGTGAATGAATGATATTTGCTTTCATGAATACAGAGTTTAGCACTCTGATAATAATGATTTGGGGTTGATTAGCCAAAGTTCGTTTATATACATGTTGAATTTGTTTCTAAAATGCTATACCTTTCCTTGTTACGACTATTGGTGTATCTGAAAAAGGTTAATAAATCTGATGTGTTGTATGTGTATTGTTTTTTTTTTTTTTTATCATAAGTAAAAGTTGAAGTTGGGGGTGTGTTAATCCTCTAAAACACACTTATTTACATGCATTTCAACTTGGGTTTTAAACGGTTTCTGAATGTTTGTGTTTAATAAGTAGGAGTATACACATCTCATTTTAGCATTTTTGTTTTGTCCAAAATATTATTTTATACACTTCCTAGATGTTTATAATACACTAATTTATGTATTTAAATGTGTTTTAGAAGCACGTGTATGGGATTAACTAGAGGTAAAACGGGACGAAAATGGAGCAAAACGGAGCAACAGGGCACAAATAGTAGAGACAAGGGTGCAACCATGCCAAGAGCCTCTGTGACCTGGCCATGTAATGCCTTCTGGGCACAACTATGCCCAGGGATCCTAACAAACTGGGCAAGTTTTGATGAGTTTGACTAGTTCTAGGGGTATTTTCGCCCTGCAACTCTATGAAACCCTACAAAACACTATAAATACATGTTGGGGGTAATTCTTAATAGAGATTAGAGTAGTTTAAGCCATAAAAACATCGAAATTCTGATCAATCTTTCAAAGACGGATCATCAAGGCAAGGAGCGAAGAGCACAGCTGAAGACTAGTTTTTCTTCTCATCCTTTTCCTTTATGTTCTTGATTTCTAGGATGATTGTAAAACATTATTGTGATGTATTTATGGCCATGATGATGTACTAATTCAATACTAGGGTTTTATTCCAAATTTACCATGAGGATTCTTTTGTTAAAAGTTTTAATTGTTCTATTTGATTTATCATGTTTGTTTGCTTATTCGAATTATTCTTAATGCATCTAGATGTCTGATCACCCTCTAGACTGATTTGTGAACCTTATTTCAATTTGAGAGAAGATACTTAAGGTTAGGACGGGTTTTAATAGCCTTTGTTTGGAATATTTGCTTATAGATTAAACCATTTTGTAGGTACAGATATAAATATACCTATTCACCTTAGGCAATCAAATTAGGGTTCATCATTATGCACTAATCTTGGCTCTAATTCACATAGTAATATAGTGGATTGGCTGGGATTAATTTCCATGGAGTTCAACAAAAAGCATGCAATTACATTAAACACTAGATTAGTAAACAACATGAGGAATTTAGAGAACAACATACCGAAGTGTTCAATTGCATTGGTAAAGGAAGAACAAACCCTAGACTTTAATTATCTGAACTTTAATATTTTTGCTTAGTTATTTTCGTTAGTTAATTATTTATTTGATTTTTTTAATCAATCTCATTATTGTGTGTTTGAATAGAAAACTATGTGTCACTATGGTACTTAGAAACTCACTTGTCAACTTAGTCCTTGTGGGAACCTTCACCATTTATCACAATATTACTTGTTTGATACGTATACTTGTATAGAGTCGATGTGTAAAACACCACCTGCACAAGCAAACAGGACTTTTTCAAAAATAGAGAGACCAAATGTATTCATGTTTGATTATTTCCTACCTATCAATTCAGCCATCTTCTCCTCTAATTAGGGGTGACAATTTTAGACACGAGCATGACATGAAATTAATAGGTCTAAACACAAGCCGTATTTAATTTGCTTGCTATTAGGTTGACATGTTAATGACCTAAAGTTAAATGGGTCATGTCGTGTTAACCCACGGGTTGACCAAATAATCTATTTTCTTATCGAGTAACCTGACACGACCCGTTTAGCCTGTTAGGATATCAGGTAACCCAAATGACCCGTTAATTAATTGGAGCATTTTTAAAAACTTTGACACACTAATACACCCTTTAATGGCATATCTTGTTATTTGGGTCAATTGGTCAACAAGTTAATTGTGAGTTATCATGTCATTCGGGTTTAATTAAGTAACTTTTGCCTTAGTATAAAAAACTTATCGAGTTAATGGGTTGTGTCAGGTCAACTTGTTTATATACGAGTTAGGACATGACATGACACGACACAAATACTTAATAGGTCATGTCTGGGTTCAAATTTTCTGACAAGAACACAGTAAGGACCCGACACGATAAGGATCCCACACGACCCATTACCACCCATACCTCTAATGCTCGAATTCTATCCCAAAGAATTTCATTCAGTAATTGCATGTTCTCCAATTGTTCATCTAGTCTTAAGAAATCCTCTCTAGTGAAAATGGTGGATAATTGGGTAGTAGTAAATGGTTCAGTTGCTTGGTGAGAAGGAATGATCCTTCTTTGAACCATGTTAATGGGTTTAGCACAACATATGATCGTCAGGTGTTAATTTTTGAGATGGGTTTATTACTAGATGAGGAAGGTTAGTAGTCAGACTAGGATGCTAGCTTGTCTATTTCATTCCTTGAACTCTGTGCGGAAAATTAGACTAGAATTATGAGGCAGGCCAAGACATTGATTCATAATTGGGAGGGAATCTTTCATTAAACCCATTGAACTATTCGACCTAACCAATTGATTAAACCCTGGGAAATGTGACTAATCGAACCCTAACCCATTTTAAATTGCCTTCTTTCTTCCTTTAGTTGTAGTTTTAATTAAATCTTTTCCAAAATCAACATTTTGAAATAGCAATCAAACCAAATAATCGGTAATTACCAACCAATCCTTATGGGTTTGATCTCTACTTTCGCTTGCAACTATTTCACCTCATATACTTGCGGTGCACCATTTAGTTAGTAGTAGGATTTAGGTGTTTTATAAATTTATAACTAGATATGATCGGCATCAAGATTTTGGCACCATTGCCGGGGATTAATTTTCGGCAATCTTGGTATAGTTTTGTTGGAATACTGGATCGAAGTTCTTTGTTTTCTTGTATAGTTGTTTCAGCTATTTGAAAATCCAAAAAAAAAAAATCATTTTATATTTGTACTCTTATTTAAAAAATACAAAATTATTTTCTTTGTGGTAGATATTTTAGACTAACTAGTAGTCTAAACTTTGCTAATTTTCTTGTTTTTGTATTGTAGTTTTCCTTTTCTTGTTTTTATTTATTTTGTTTGTTACTCCAAGAACATACAAGGACCTAATTGAAATGAGTCATACTAAGGAGATATTTCTTATGGTAGTGGACTACCATGCCCAATATGTATGATTCTTGTTCTGACTATTCTCCCTACCTCTTAGATTATCAAATGGGAAAGTCTAGTCATTCATATCCTTATGAGAGCTACCAAGAAAATTCCTATTCTTTCTTTCCTTCACAAGAGTCTTCATATGAACCAATGGAACCCGAATTCCTTCACCAACCAATTCAAGAAGTCGATAAGGCAAGCTTGATAGATTCAATGAGGGTAATGCTTCAAGAAATCTGAGAAAAACTAGTCAAACTCTGAGAAGATCAACCCTAACTTTAAGAAGAGCAAGTTTGATTCTTTGAGGATCAAGACAAATCTACGAAGAGGTTATAAGACCAACTTTCCTAGGTTCACACAATGATAGATGGTCAAGACTAAAGGTCTCTAACACTCCAAAAATAGATAAAGAACCAGGCCAAGAAGAAGAAAAGGAGGAATTTATATTGAAAGAAACCAATTCCTAAGAATTTCTTGAACTTGAAGTCGCAACAATCGAGTCAGTTAACACTTATGTAAAAGCATTACCGACACAACTTGTGAATAGTGTGAGTTATACACATCGGTGACTTTGAAAGAGGTTTCATTTGGAGTGTTTATTTTTTCCTGTCTCTTCAACACATCTAGATGTGTATAGAAGAAGGATACTTTCTAGAGAGAGCCGAAGTGGTACAAACTACTTATTGCAAAGTTCAATAAATCTTTGGGGACTTCAAATGAGCAAAGCAATGGTGCTAGTTCACCAAGAAAAACGATATCCTTGGGAAGCTTCCTTGGTATTGTTGAGGGAGTATTTCTTTCCTTTTTATTTATTATGATTTATTTTAGTTTACATGCTTTAGTTTAAGAACCTAGTGGGTAATAAAGGCTTGTAGTTTATGTTTTGTTATTGGTAAATGATTTTGAGATATTTGGATAAATGGATGTTGATTACAATATTTGACATGTTGTGATTTGTGATTGATACAAGCTCTATTTGATAAACTTGGACTTAGTTTTTAATATTTGGTGATGGAAATCATTGTTGATGATTCACTTATTTGTTAAGTGTTTGAGCTCATTTTAAATAATTCATGTAAATGCTTCATATGTACTAGAAGCGGTCTTTGTTGTTGAATGCCTCTTTGAAGTTAAGTATGTGTTAAACTAAGTTTGGGGGATGATGAGTCCGACATATACTTATATGTATTTTTCTTTTCCTTGTTCAATACCCGTGAAGTTCCAATAACTACAGAGCTTCTTAGTATAATTATATTGGTTAAAGATGGATAGACAACTTATGGAACTTATGTGCTTAAATGAAAATCGCATTTACATGTTGAATTTGAAATTGTTCATTGCTTACGCTTGTTTAGTGTGTGCTTAATGTTGATGAATTCCATGATTAAAGGTTGAACTATCGTTTGTAAGTTTGAAATGTGCTTAATTGATTTCTTTCACATTTACGTAGATATTATACTGTCTATCATCTCATGAGTTTTTTATTGTCCAAATATAAATCAAAATCATTGCCTTATATTATATTTAGCTAATTTTGTACTTTTATACTTTCTACCAGTATTTTTATTTCTTACGATATGGGTGACTAGTAGGATCAGTTGTACTCATCATTGAATAATATGAAAAGTGTGGTGGTGTCTATTGTCTTTTTCATTGGGAATGGTATTGTTTTTGTTATTTGTGAAAGTTTAAATTGGAGCAGAACATAGGTTGCACTTCATGTATTCATTTGATCAAAACATGGGATTTAACCTTTGAAACTCAATCATATTTTTAACTACTTGGTAAAAATGTTTTCATCACTAGTTTTCATCTCAAATATTACTTGTCCGTAAGAGTTCTTCTAATGCCAGTTTCAAGTGAGTGTTAATTTAGTTTACACGCATCAAGATTTTCGCAATGGTTTCTAAGTAGGGATGGAAATGAGTTAGGGCATTATTTAATCATTGTACTTGAATTTGCATTGTACCAGATATTTAGTGGATTTGATGGGATTTATGCTTAGGACATTAGTTTTATAATGTAAATCCTTTATTTTCATGACATACTTACAAAACTTGGGTTTTAAAAATGATCTAGACCTTCTTAGGACTGTATGAGCCTAAATTGCCTAACCAATATCAATTTTTTCCCTAGTGTCACCATTGAGCAATAATAAGCCTATTTTCTTGTTAGCCACATATTTTAGCCAATTCACTTCTCTTATATTTGCTCTTTTAAATCCATCACCTTAGTCATAGAGTCTTGGTTTATCTCAGACAGTTCTTCAATATAATAGTTCATTATATGAGGATGGTTATTGAAGAGTTTTTTTTATATTTGTTGGAAAATGAAGTCAAGAATTCAATATTGTTTATATTTACCATTTTATAATTATTATATTATGTTGTTGTTATTGTTCCAAAGAAAAACAAAGAAAAGCAAATGAAAAGAAAAGGGAGAAAAGTAGAAAATTGCAAGTGTTATGTTCTTATTCAATAAAGAAGGTTTACTTTGCCTTCAAAGTTAGTTCAGTTAGAAGTTATGTTTTTACCTTTCAAGAGTTCATTAGTTAAGCAATGTTAATTTTTGGGACTTTTATATATGGAATAGTAGTCCAAGAGTTTGTTGGCATGACTAAGGTGATTTATGTCACTCTGATTGTGATTTATCTCACTCTTATCCAAATTTATCCTAGTTTATTACTTTAGCCAACATTACAAGTTTTAAAAATGCTAAATAATCCCTAATTTAGGATAATTTGTATTAGTGAATTGAGGGTGAGGCATTGGGGTGCGTGTATTGCCAAAGCAAATCCTATCCATCCAAAGCAGTTTTGCTCTAATAGACAAAATTGCCTTTTTGCGGTCAATATGAATATGTACCAGATCCTGAATTGACCACCATACTTGCCACATTGTTCAGAATTTAGAGGCAGTTATTAGGCGACCATACCAATTATCTCCGGTGGCACCTGTCCCCAAGTATTCACCAGGAAAAGTTTTCGGGTGACCTAATCAGAAAAAATACAATCTAAGACTCAGTTTTTTCTATAGATCAAGGATCTGTGATCAAATTTTTGGAGAACAATCAAATGTAAATCTTCAAAACTGATATCACTTTTAGAATGGAAATCTTCAAACTCATCATATGCACTCGCAAGTGCATTACTTCTTACTAGACTCTCAAGTTGACTATTCACATCCTTGGTTTCGGATCACTAGTGCCATGCATCTTCTCTACCTTGTCATTTGACTTAGCATCCATATTTCTCATTGACTAATAATTATTTCTCTCTCAATGAAGATTTGGGTTTATGTGGGGCTATGACATTTTGCACATCCAAGGTGAGCTCTTTGATACATGAAGACCCTGAAGTTTCAAAAAACAAGCTAAACTTAATGAGTTAGATTCATCAACTGAACTAATTTCAAGTATATTGGCTATGTGGACTCTGTGTTAAAGTCTCAGAAACAAGTATCCATCCAAGTTATACCTCTAATCGAATGAATATCACCCAAGTAATGAAAATGATTTCTTAGAATTACCTTCATCATCAAAGATATCCCAATTTTTTATCCCAATTAGCTATTTAGACACAGAATTTTGACGCATTTTTTGCCGTCAAGTGCCAAATTGGGGTGAATTTTCTTAATTTCTTTTGCATTTTTTAAGACAAAAAAATTACATTTTTGGGTGAAATAATCATTTTTAAATAATTTTTGAAAGGTAAGCGCAAGAAAGTCTTTTTACACATTAAGTATCATTTTCTAGTTTTTAAAATAATCTTCCTAAATTCAATTTCATATTTTTAAATATTTTGGTCAATTGGCAATTTTTGGAATCCGTTTTAGGATAATTTTCAAAACAAAAATACAGTTGGTTCTAAGAACGCGCTTTTCGACACTAGTATTTTGAGAGTCATTTCAAATAAAAATTTATTTTTTGAGAGTTTATGTGCTTTACACATGGTCATTCGAACGTTTTTGTAATCTTATATTTTTCTTGTTTTGTGCAAAATTGGTGCAAATTATACTACTGAATAATAATTGAGCCACATTTTTCTCGAGATACGTGCCCAAAACTTTCTTGAAATTTAAAAAAAAAAAAAAAGAAAAGAAATGAATGAAAGTAAGGAAAGCTAAAAAGGAAATAAAAATCCCAACTCCGAAAAAAACCCCAACACCCCTTATACGAAAAAATCCTCAACCTTTCCCCCGTTCATTTTTTCCCTTACTACTACTACTATCACAGTCATACACAACACAATGCACAAATACTCAAAAAAAAAAGGAAAATAAACCACAAGTAAAAAGAAGAGATGGAGAATGGAGGACTCAAGCTTGGGTTGAAAATTTGCCACTACCTTGAACTTCATTTTGTATGAGGTATAAGTGTGATTTTCATTATTGTAATCAATTATTTAAAATAGAATTATTTGTATTTTATAAATTTTACCTCTATATTGATTATGCATGTTTATCTTCTTTTGATGAATTTTTTAGTATATTTATAATCTATATGTCGTGAGAAATATTTTGGGGTATCATTTATGTTTTTTGGTTGATATTTGGTAAAATGGGTCTTTTAATGGTATTTTAGTTCTTCCACAAATTTATGTACTTTTGATATATAAATATAATTTTGTTGTTATTAAATATGTGTTCTACTAGTTATTAGCATCATTTTAATATAATTGTTATTGGATTTGATTGTGAATTGGGAGAGTTAAAAAATAAATAAATAAATAAATAAAAAGGAAAAAGTTTTTTAAAAAAATTTTTTGGTTGAAGATGTTAATAAGTCTTCTGGCTCCTCAAAAACATTTTTAGACATTGTATTTTGAGTCCCTTAGTTTTTTATGTATTATATTTTGGTCTTAAAACTTTAGACTAATTGAAGTGAGATCCTTTTCATTTAGGCTACTTTTGTTTCCTTGGGCCCAATGGTTATATTGTACATTGGGTTATTTTGTATTGGGCTAGATTAGTAAAGAGACTTGGAAGAACATTTTTGTCCCATTTATTTGGCTGATCAGATTTTTTAGACATATTTATTATTGCACATTTCAAAAATTATATTTTTGGCTCTTAAAACTCTTTAAAATTTTGCTTCCTATAACTTGTAAAAATTATATTTTTGCCCATAAACTTATTGAAATTATATTTTAGTCGCACAAACTTTTTAAAATTGCTCATTTTAGTCCTTGATACTTTCTATAATTACTTTTTAGTCTCTAAAACTTTTCTCAACTTGTATTTATTGGCCTTTAAACTCTTTTTAAATTGTATTTCAAACCCAAAAACTTTATAAATTTTGCATCCAATGTAAGCCCATAAAGGTTTTGTTTGTTCCTAATTGTGTTCCTTTTTTTTGTAACTATTATAGTAGCTTATGATTTTATTTTTCTTGTATTTTTGTCTTTTAGTTGATTGCGAATGTTGCAGTTACATCCTTTTAGTTTGTGTTTAGTTCTATTAAGTCCCATTCCATTTCAATTGTCCTTATTTAGCTACTTTTATGGTACATTAGTATAATTTAGTGATTGAAATTGCTTTTGTTAGGTTAATTTTATTGATACTTGTGTATTGGGGCATTAGCTTGTTGGTTCATGTGTTGACATAAAAAATTAGAATATTTTGTACCTTTTGCACTTTAAGAGGTATATCTAAATCCCCTTTATATGCTAAGTGTTTTATATAATTTTACATGTCAATTGTATAATTGTTGTCCTGGTTTAGCATTTTTTACGGTACATTAGCATGATTTTGTGATTGAAATTGCTTTAGTTAGCTTAATAATAATATTTTTGTTAGTTTAATTTTACTGAATACTTGTATATTAGTACATTACCACATTTGCTCATGTCTCGACCTTGAAATAGAATAATTTTGTACGTTTGACACTTTAAGATATATATCTAAATCCCTTTTATGTGCTAAATGTTTTATATGATTTTGCGTGCTAATTGTTTAATTGTTTTTCTCAGTTCTGTCAATTATTATTGTTTCTTTTATTATTGTCATTAGTTATTGTAAATTATCCCATTATAGAAAGGGCTTAAGTCTAATGTAAATAGATAGGGTTATTTGTTATGTGTTTGCTGTTTTTGTTAGGACTCATGTTAGAATATTATGTGTTATGTGCTTATATGCTTTATGTGCTTACATGTTTGTTATTTTATTCTGTCAAGTGTATTTATTCTTCTAAGTATCTTTTGCTTATGCTAGCGTAGAATTTTCTCCCTTCCATATCAGTCCAAAGCTAGCACAGTGAATTCCTTACTCACCGCGCTTTCTATGTATGTTTTACTATTTTATTTGCTTTCATGCTATAATTCCATCCAAACTTGATATAAATTTGGGTTCATCTTTTGGAAACATTAATTAAATCTCGTAACTTGTTTTCCCGGAGTAAAAGGTTTCCTAGGTTACCCGTAGAGTAGTTTAACTTTCCCTTTCCTTAATAAGACTCCCGAACCTATTTCTTCTGTTTTCGTACACTAGAAGTCATCTAGTATAGGGTTTCCAATTAATTTATTTCACCTATTTATTTAGTTATTTATATATTATAGTTTAAATGTTTTAAACATTTTTACTCTCCTTCAACCCTTAAAAATTTTCCCTTTCCCTTGGGTTTGAATTAGTGTCCCAATGCACTTCACATATCCAGTGGCAATTCTATTATTCATTTATTTTTTTTATAAAAGCCCTATTCTAGGTTATTTTTGCGTCTTCAAAACATCGCTTTTTAAAGTCCCATTTTAGATTCTATTTTTGTATTACTATTATACACTTTTATTTATTTCTCTTTATTTGTTTATTATTTCATTTTTTTTAGTTGACCAAAAAATGGGACACAACAGTTTGGCGACTCCACTAAAGAGAGTCCAAGCACTTCAATTTAATCATGTTTCCTCATTTTAACTCCTTTTTATATCAAGGTTGGATGTTTGTCCATTTATTTCCTTTTAGTAAGTATTTTATTATATCTCTATTTTTTGTGTTATTTGTTTACCGTGTATATATGTGCTAATTTTATTTTACGTATTTAAATTTGTGTACTCATGCCATACATGCATCTACATTAATCTTTTCGTGGGTGTTGGCCCCACGCATCCTATATGACTAGAACGAGATCTGTCTTGACACACAATCGTGGTGCCTAGTGCATGTAGAGGAGTCCAACAAATCCCCGAACCACCGAGTAGGGACCCTTAAATTTGACAGTATGATACTTGTGGGTCCCCAAGTCTAAAGGTTCAAGAGCCTAAAGCCTTGAATTTAGGTGCGTTAGTGAGCCTAACCTCATGAGAATGTAGATAGGGATAATTGTTCATATGTTCTTATGTACATTTATTTTTCTAGTATTTAATCACTTGTGTTTTATTCTCCAATTCTATTATTTACACATTTGAATTATTATTTCTTCTACTTTGAATAAATTGTTTAGTAATTTAAATTCCTTTGCCTCCAAGAGACACATATGCATCATTCATCTACATAAACCAGTGGGCATTGTCCCACTCCCTTATCAGGATTCGCACCTTATGTAGGTGCACAGGTACAGGATGCAATGCGCTTGTACCAGTATCGAATGGGTCCAACTCGAACCACCGACCTAGGACCCTTGGAATTGAAAAAAATGCTACTTTTTGGGTCCCTCAGTCTAAAGGTTCAAGAACCATAAACCTGTGTAGAGCCTAGATTGCATTAGCGAGTCTAAACTCATGCAACATATAAATTACCTATAAGGTAAAGCCACTTGGAACTCTAATAGGACACTAGGCACAAGGGAAAGGATAATACTTGTGTATACTTTCTTTTACTTTTGCTATGTTTTAAATTCTTATCTGTTTGTTTTTACATTCTTTATTTATGGTAAATTATACAAACCCCCTTCTAGTATAACAAACTTACACATTACCCCCTTATGGTTTGAAAAAATATATATATTACCAACTTGTTTTTTGGACTAAAATGCAACTACTATCATATTTGTAAGAAACGACATAAAAAGCTATGAAGTCAACGAGATGACAAAAATGACCTTCATATGAAATTTGCTTGGGGTTTCTTTTCCCTTTCTTCTTCTTTCTCCTTAGTGCCACCATAGTCAGGGTCAGCAAATTTGTTTCATAGTAAAAGTTCGCTACCAAGAAGGATAACAAAACTTGACCAAGGCAATTTAATTGAGCTCACCGAATTGCTTCAAATGTTGTAAAAGAGCACGCAATGCTTTAAATATCAAATATTTCATAAAACTCGTTGGTGAAGTACTTGCATCACTTTCTTTGAATGAAAATAAGTTACAGTAAAATCTAATATAGACTTACATATATTCAACTTTAATAAAACCTGGTTCCACACAAGCAAAATGGTAGAGTTTTTACATCGACGGCCGAGACAACGAAGATCATGTCACATGATTGTAGCTTTATCATGTTAGACTAAAAAAATATAGTACTAAAAATTAGCAAATCAATTATTAATAAATGAATTTAAAGATGGGGCTACGCTGCTCAACTTGAAATCCCTTCTAAAATCCCTAACGTCTTGTCTAATTTTTGACAATGCCATCTCTATCTAACCCCTTTTCCCTTACTATCAAACTAAACAAATAATTTTAAAGCATTTCCATGAAAACTGGTATCATGTTGCAATGCCATGGACACTGGTATTCATGCCAAAACGGTCTTCACTTTTAACAACTCTGACTACTTCTCAAAGACAAACTTGAACGTGGCTTTGGCATGAATCTAGTCTTTAAGAAGAATTTGGTGGTATCGGCGATTTTGTCACGAATCTTGTCTTCACGTGAAGATCTACAAATTTGGGTTTTGTTGGTGAAGGAGTTAAGGTAAGGCGGTAGAGGGTATAGCTGGTGACGAAGGCGCTAGTCTAGTAGAGATATGTGGAGAAATAGGAGGTGCAGCTTGCAACTTTGGGATAAAAAGATATTGTACAGGGAGTGAAGTCCATTAGGTCAAATTAAATGACCATTTTTCCCTTCAAGTGCAAACAGCTAAAATGGTTGACCGTTAATGTTGACAAATAACTTGACAAAGATAACAGTTACATTTCAGTCCAAAGCACAAGTAGGTAAAATGTATATTTTCAAACCAATAAGGGAGTAACTTGTAGGTTTGCTATACCACAATGGGGTTTTGTGTAATTTACACCTTTATTTAATCTTGATATTTACATCTCATGAGCTCTAGAACAAGATCATTTTGGCAAAGTGCTCTTTTAGGAAACCTCCAACCCCCATATTTTGCATGTCTCAATATTTGTGGGTTGCATGTCATGTCTCAAGGTCAAAAGGACCACAAGATTTGAGTCATTGTGAATTCAATGCATAACCCTTTAGGACCCTTTTTTGTCATCAATTGTATCCTTAGATCGTCACAGATATGTATCAGTTTCTTATAAGTTTTGTACATTTCAAGTGTTGTATAGTTACCCCTTGATAAGTTCATAATTGTACTATAATATATGTGTCAATTACCACGGTTTTTATGTTTTGCAAGCAAGATTTGAGTTATTATTGAGCTTAATTTGGTTATTCTCAGTTTTTGTAGGGTTACAATGAAAACGAGTTGAAAAGCATGCAAAACGATGAAAGAAAATGCTAAGAATGGAACATGCACGAATACGAGGTCATTCCAGACACTATTCTGTATTTGGATCCCAAGCTCCAATTGAGGTGATTTAAGAAGTATTGGAAAGCTAAGACATAGACCTGAAACTTTCATGTTTTGAGTTTTCCCAAATAATGCAATAATCAAAGTTAAAATCGAAGCCGAAGGTGGAACACAATTGAGGAAGTCAGCACACATGCGCTGGAGCTGTGCTGCGCATGTGCATTGAGTCCAGAAGCTTAACATGCCAAAAATAGCTCTCGCGTACATGCGCGTTAGGATCTCCGCGCATGTGTGCAGAGGACAGAACCGGCTGGAACTTACTGCCTCGCGCGCACTTGCGCTCAAAGGAGCCTGCGCATGAGCGCAGAGGCCAGTAGCAGAAACGTGTTTCTGAGTCTTTGAGGGATTTCTTCGGCCGGTTGGACTCTTTTTCACCCGATTTCACGTTCTTATCAGTAGGCATTATTTGTAACCCTAAATACTCATTATAAATGCCCCAAGTAGGGTGAGAAAAAGGGATCGACACTTTTGTTTTCTTGTTGGCTAGGGTTTTAGCAGAAAATTTTCCTCTTTATTCTTTCATGGCACTTTGTGCCTAAACTCTTTTCTCGGTAGAGGGAATTGAAGCCATGGTCAATTCTACAAAGTTGTGAGACTTCTTTGTGCTTAAATTATTCACTTTTATCTCAAGTATTGATTATTTTTCTGCAATTAAATTTATGATTGTTCTTTTTAGCTTATTATTGTACTACTGCAGAATACTAAGTTATTAGAATTAATCTACTGCTAGATTGTTTTAACCGCGTGTGCTTAATTCAATCTATGAAGCAAATGAATTTGATAATTACTGGAATTGTGTTATTGAATTTAGGGAAATTAATCATCTAATTGGCAGAACCGCGTGTGTTTATGTTTAATTAGTCTAATTGTTCTTGTTGATTTTAATGCTTCTATTAATTAATCTTTGGCACGTGTCTGGGTTAAATTAATAGTTAGGGTAAATTGGATCGCGTGTTGAAAATTAACCAACTTTAGAAAGAAATAAGAATAAATTTTAAATTGGTATCCGTTCGGGTTAATTCTTCAATTAGTGCTTGATATAAATTGAATTATCTTGTGTGTCAATGATCGACTAGTGAAGTTGCGATGGTGGATATGACCAAAACCAAGATCTTTCTTAATTGAATTTTCGTTCGATGTTTTCTTGTTTTAGTTTTAGTTGAAAAGCATTCCAAACCCCCCTTTGTTCCAATTTATCGCACGAAGATAAACCCCCATTCTCTGTGGGATGAACTCGACTCACCACTACTACACTAGAGTTGTTAATTTTGGGTACTTACGACGGCATTGCAAGAGACAGACAAAGATAATTTTCATACACCACCCCTTGTTAAAAAAAAAAAAAAAAAGTGTATCCCAAATTCTTGTTTGTATCCCATAAGACTTTTTCGTTGTGGATTTATGTTTGTATTTGAAGTCATTTTAATGATAGTATATTGCATTTTATTTCACACTCACCTCGGTTTTATAAAAGGTACCTTATGAATGTTTCAATTTCTATATTTTACTTTAACAACTGGTATCACGCATAAACCTTAGAGAAATACCATTTCAAATATCCTAGGGTAGGATAAGACATCACTTTGGTCTTGGGTACGTAACCTAATAAAAATTACACGTTTATATCTTTATATCATCCAAAGGGGTAGTGTACAAGGTAAGGACCCAAATCCAAAATCTATTTCAAAACCAAGTGGCATGAGACTGGCACAGATCAAGTACCAATTAAATGTAATAGAATATGAGTTTTGACAGTCATCTTTTGGCCATTTTAACAAAGTTGGTAAAAATTCCCGAGCACGTGGATACTGAATTTATGAATTATATCTAAATGAGTTTCTATTTCTCAAAGAACAAATAATTGAGGCCAAATTTTGATTCTAACTTGTTCATAGTCTAAGTAAATTGCAAAGTGGTTTGGGGTGATTGAGCAGAAGTCAAGTCAAATCCTATCAATTTTGGTAGACTATCTAAACTACTCGATCCTTTCAAACAAAAGTTCTCACAAAATTCCATGCCTAATGGATAACACAGTCAATAGTTGAGTGATTTTATCTATATTTGTTCATGAGCCATACAAAGTACTCAATTCGTTCAAACATAGTTCTCCCAAGACTCCATTACCTAATAAAAAGATATTGGTCGTCACATCACAAGTAAATATGATAAGTTTTCGAATCCTTTGATATCCTATTTTCATGACTCACCCTACCCAAAGTTGAAAAATGTGCCCATCCCATTCAATCACAATCCCCTCTTTGAGGTATATATATCCTTGATCCATTCATTTGTCCTATGTATCTTTTCATGAGTCATACAAATTGGTCAATCTATTCGGAGTTCCACTTATTTTTCCTGAAAATGAAGTAGTCACACTCATTATCAGATGGAGTTAAGGGATCAAGAGGAAGCTGATTTTTCATGATTTTAAGGGTCGAACACGGACAAATGAACAGTTCGGGTCCGTCAGGTATTGTATAGCACCTACCCCAGACGATTGCAATTTAAAGTTAGGTCAACCCTTGGAATAAGAAGGGCTCCCTTATAGGGCATGCATACAGATTTTCATTCTTTTTACTAACTCAACTTATGTTTCTTTTTTTCTTTTCTTTCCCCTTTCCTAATATTCATCTAAAGTTTTTTATAAAAAAAAAAAAAAAAAAAAGAGCAAGAGAGATTTTCTTAGGAGATGTTAGATGTCCTTAAGAGACAGGGCCTTGAAAGCACCTTGAGAAAATAATTTCATCATCGCGAGGCAGTATTTCATGGAGCCCCTTGATTCACTCTGAGCACATGCGCGATTAACCAATTTTCACAATTATTCTAGCAAAATCTGTCAAAGGACGAAATCTACTGCTAAGTTCTAGTTTTAGGGTCACACGTATGCTTTTGAAAAGATAATGCTCTCTGAAAAGTTTCACATAAATACTTTTTTTTTTGTATGAGCATTCAATTCATTATGTGTAAATGTCAAGTGTTCTAAATATTTCATTTCAAAAGTTTTATGCATTTTTTTTCATTGTTGTATAGTTATATTTCATGCTAGTGTGAATGCCTTTCTTATGTGCAGGCCATAGAATGAGCCTAAAGAACAAGATTGTGTTAAAAATCTCATGTTCATGTTCTGTATGCAATCCTTGCTCATAAATTTGACTATCTAAATTAACTGCATGCTCTCTGAAAATCGTTGACCTATCTAGTTCCATGAGAGAAAATCCACTACCCAAATACTGTCTACCCTTGCTAACCATTTCTGAGTATCCAAAGTTGGTAGATAGAGTTTAACAAATTACCTGACCAACTATACCTGACATTGGGGAAATTTTTTAGCAAGGTAAAGTTTTGTCTAATTTCACTTATCTCACATCTATTTGAAAGCAAAATGTGTTCTTTGCCTCGATTGTTATAGGAATCTAGGATGACGCTTTGAGTATTCATTTCTCTATCTAAATACAATTTAATCTTTCAACACGCGATCCAATTAGATATGAAAAATTCATTTCAATGAAATTCTTAATGATCACACCCTAACACTAGAGAATTTCACATGTTAAAGTCAATTAGACCTGTCTCTTATACACTATACATTGTATAACACAAGTTGTCATGAGAGTTTAGACATCTAGATGTGTATAAGAGACAGAATTACAACCATCTATACACTATATATCCCTTGCATCCCCTTTGAGCCTCTAGATCTAAATCTTCCATTTCACATGCACCTACTAATCACACCCCTAAACTAGGGGAAAAGAATTTGAAGATGTATTTACGTGATAAGAGTGACTTTGCTTGTATAAAAGATCAGAAGCAGTGAATTTTCAAAAAAAAAAAAAAAGGAAATTCAATCGACGTAGAAAATCAAGTGACTAAGCACGTCAAATGCATCAATGATATTGAAGTGTGATTTTGAAAAGTATGGTTGTAATTCAAGTGTTAACAATCTCATGTGGGAATATTAAGGTCAAAGTGCAGTGTCAGAATGATGCTCACTATGCATTTTAAAGTTTTAAAGCCTAATACTGGGGCAAACTTTTGGGATCACTATTAGTGTTGGAACAATTAGATGCTCACCATAGTTTTGGAATGTTTTAAAGCTTAACACTGGGGCAGATTTTTGGGATCCATGAGCAATCAAAGATGGACATTTCCCTTGATAAAATTTCATTTTGACTATCTCTTTTGGCCATATTACAAGTTTATAATGTCCACTACTGACTTTTCTTTCATAGTAATCAAAAGTAAGAACCAATTCTTATAGGATCCATCTATTTCGAGTGATCATAAGGGACAGCTCCATGATGTAAAATTGAAAGACTTTCCCTTCTAGCTACATTACAAGCCTATAAGGTTCATGTGTTGACTACTTCTTGTAGTAAATAGAGGTATGGAACTCTTTGCTTTAATCGAGAGATATGAGTGATGAGTAGATTGGTCCAAGGTTGATACCACAGCTGACATAGTCTCTAAAGCTAAAATGTTAAACTGTGCTTTTCTCAGCAGTATCACAACCATGACAAAGTACATATTGTAGGTTTGATAGGTTTAACAAATAATAAAAACCATCCATTTTTTCCCAAGCACTGACCTTAGTAAAATAAAACATACTTATCATAAGAATCACATCTTGAGCCTTTAGAACAAGATGAACTATGCTGATTCATTCCCTTTATTGCTGTCTCTTATACACATCTAGATGTGTATAAGAGACCTCTACCAATTGTATAAATCATTTGTTTCTTTATCTTGCTCAGTACATGTCCTTTCTTATATATTTTGTTTCACATAGTCATTGGTTTTCCTTTGGGTAGTATCAAGAATAAACCATCTTAAGATTTTGTAGTTCATGAATACCAGCACCGGGGCAAATTTTTTACGCAAATGGCAGGGTTTGGATCCATATTTGTTGGAATACTCAATTAGAAGATTTCAAAGAAAAATATTTTGAGCCAAGATTTGAAAACTGGAATAATTTTTGTGACATTGCATATTTGCTATTTAAAAGAAAGAGTGATAAACGGGCAATTTTTATGAGCAGTCCATGAGACTATACCGATTAATCCACAGATTTATCACACAATCTCATCTTCAGAGAGCATTATCTTTTCAAAAGCATACTAGCTGTCTCTAAGAGACAGCGAATTGACATAAGATAAAGATAGGAAAATATCTAATCTTTCCAGTGTGATCATTTAATAAAAAGTTTTGTGAAAACTCCTTTTGGTCAATTTCAGCATCCCCAATTCTTGTACAAATGTACTCTGCTCAGATAGACAAAGTTCACAGGACTTGCGTTCAAACTCCTGCAAGGCAATATCTCAAGCGCTCTTCATTTCCATAAGAGCTAGTTTCAGTTTTGCAATCTCAACATTCTTGCAGGTATGTATTAGTCTTCATTCGACAATGATGAAATTATTTTCTCAAGGTGCTTTCAAGGCCTGTTCAGCAACTCAAAATTTATGTCATTTTGTCCATTAATAGGACGGTATCTCTAGTAGTTATTTTGTTTTACTTAAATCTCAAAATCATTTCAATTCTAGTATTTCAATTTAAATATTTAAGATATCAAATTCATTTTAATTTCAGTCCAGCAGCATAGGCATTTAAATCTCAAAGTCATTTCAATTCTAGTGTTTCAATTTGAGTATTTAAAATTGATAGTTGTTTCAATTTCAATCCAACAGCTTGGGCATAATTTCAATTCCATATTTCAAAGTCATGTCAATTTCAACTCATCAGTCTAAACATTCAAATTTCAAAGTCATTTCAATTCCAATATTTTAATTTGAGCATTCAACTTTCCAAGTTGTCAATTTTCAGCTCAGTAGCCTGAAGCATTAATTTTTAGAGTTCATTTCAATTCTAGTATTTAAATTTGAGCATTTAGATTTCCAAGTTGTCAATTTCAACTCAGCAGCCTAAGCATTAAATTTTAAAGTCATTTTGGTTCTAGTATTTTAATTTGAGCATTTAGCTTTTCAAGTTGTCAATGTCAGCTTAGCAGTTTGAGTATTAAATTTCAAAGTCATTTCAATTTTAGTTCAGCAACCTGAACACTTAGATTGCAAAGTTGTCAATTTTAGTTCAACAATCTGGCATTTAAATTTAAAAGTTGTTTCAATATCGATTTAGTAACCTGAACATTTAGATTTCCAAGTCATTCCAATTTCAACACGAGCTTGAGTATTTAATTTAATCGTCTGTCGAGGAAAGTATCCCAAGTTATTAAAGCCATTTCAATTTCATTTCATGAGCTTGAGCATCTAAATTCAATATTTCAATTTCATCTCAATGACCTAAGTATTTAAGTGAAGAAATTTGAAGAGAAAAAAAAAAGTAATATTAAAGAAAAGTCCTTAAGGGCCTAAATGTAATTTAAAAAAATTATTTGAGGGATAAAAATGCAGAAATCCGAAATCTGGAGGGCCAAAAAGTAAATAAGCTCAGCAACCTAAGCATTTAAATTTCAAAGTCGCTTTAATTTCATTTTTGCAGCCTAAATGTTTGACAAAATTGTCCATCAGGGGAACATTATCCCAAGTTGTTAAGTTGTTTCAGTTCAAGTTGATCAATTTCAATGTTTAAGTTTCATAAGCTGAAGATGTGAATAACATCAAGAGGATACAATCCTCCTAGATATTCTGTCCATAGGGATGAGAGTATCGCTAGTTAAGTCATCCACTGGGAGGACAATATCCCAAGTTGTTTAAGTCATTTGAATGTTTAAGCATCCAAGTTGTTATTTTGTATGTCAGGGTGACAATATCCAAAATTGTCAATTTTGATCATACATTTTGGGTATTTAAATCAAAGTCGTTTTAATTTAAATTCAGTAGCCTAATATATTTAAATTTCAGTTATTTCAATTTCAACTCGGTAGCCTGAGCATTTATGAGAATCATCCGTCAAGGGGATAGTATCCCTTATTGTTGTTTCGTCCATCAGGAGGATAATATCCCAAATTATCATTTCAATGCGTGTATTAGTATCCTAGTTAAAATCCTAAACTACATTTGACCTGATTCCCCAAGGCAGGATACGTAGGTAGCAAAAATCAGAGCTCGATCACCCTTTTACTTTTCAAGTCATTTTATTCAATTTTGGATTTTGTGGTTCATCTAACTTCTCATGTGTACAAACATAGGTTGATAGTCGCTAGCCCGGGTTCGGTTAAAAGTCGCACACAAAATACATTGTAGTGCTTTTAAAAAAGAAAGTGGTAGTTTAGACATAGCATTCGTTTGCTTTGATTGCAGTTTTGAAGTAATAAAATATTGTGTTAATGAGGAAACGACTTCTAAATTGGTAAATATTGACATTGATACACCTATTTTTGTCTTATTTTTCCTTTTAATTTTTCTTCAATTTTCTTTTAATTTTTGCTTTTCAATGGCTCTTTAACATCCCCTTTAATTCCTTCTTAATTTATGTTGTGATGTTTAAAAAAAAAGATAGAAAAAAGAAGAAAAAGTAATTAAAATATTATTAATTAATTGGGCAAGTTCATGAGTTATGTTTCTGCTTATATACAGTGCAATAGGTATACAATTCCATCTACATTCTAAGAAATAGGACACAAAATCAAATTCGAGGGTATTGGTGAGAACCCTTGATGCAAAAGTTGAAACTTCAGAAGGATCAAGTAAACATCCGCGATGACTATTACCACATCTCCAACAGTTGAAGTAAGAGCACAAGATGAAACTCGTGGGTCAAAATCGTGGTGAAACAAAAGATTTCATGAGCCCTAGAATATTTTCTCAAATTACATGTAGGCCCTTCTGATAGTAGAAATGATAAAGTCAAAAGTATGATGACGTGGCACGAATTGCGCCACGCATAGCATAGGCTTTGTTTTGTAATGTTTTTAATTTTCATGTAAACTTTTCTTTAATATTACTTTTTTTTCTCTTCAAATTTCTTCCAAATTACATGTTTTATGTCAATAATCACCAAGAAAAAAATGTGATGAGTCTTAAATTGTAAATAGACTTTGTCTTTGCACATATTTTTGAAATTGCTTTTGTGATGATTTGTGCAATGGTTGTTTTCAATATAATATTTATGCCTTCTCTTACTTGTTAAACTATGTGAATTTACTCTTTTGCCCTCAAATTTTGGATTAGTTGCAATAGTAATGATGGAATCTTCCACAAGTGGCAATAACTCTTCATATTTACCATATTTTTCGAACTTCTAAACTATCTCAAAGCACACGTATGCTTCTCTTCTCTACCTCACTCCAATCTTGTTTTCCCTAAATCAATTCATTAAATAGGTGATTCATTTAAATTTGTAATAGTAAGTAGGTAATTTATGTTTGTATTCAATGATTCACCTCACCTTCCATACGGAAAAAAGAAAAAATAAGAAAAAAGGCAAGTGGGCAAGTTCATGATAGTTAGGTATACAATATCTACATTCTAAGAAATAGGACACAAAATCAAATTCGGGGGTACTTGTGAGAACCCTTGTGCAATAGTTGAAACTTCAAAGGATCAAGTAAACATCTGATGATGACTATTACACATCTCAAAGTTGAAGTAAGATCAAGATCTTCAAAAGATCTTCATGTGTGTAAGAAATGATAAAGTCAAAAGTATGGAAGCATAGTTAACTTTGTCTTTATACACATCTAGATGTGTATAAGAGACAGAATTCTAAAAAATGTTTTTAACAATGGTGGCAGTGGCATTCTTCATTATTTTTCGTTTCTCTTTCTCTACCTCAAAATTTTGATTCACCTCACCGGCTTTTGGCGCTAGTTCGATCAAAATCGGTGCTCTATAATCTTTGACTGGAACCTTTTCGAGTTTCTAACAAAGAGGGGTAAGATGTAAACATTGAATTTTCACACACTTTTGAGTATCAAGTGCCAAATTGGGGTGAATTTTTAGAATCCAAGTGCATTTATAAAGACAAAGTCCTAATTTAACAAAAAATTATGTTTTTGGGTGAAATAATCATTTTTAAATAATTTTTCAAAAGAAAGGGCAAAACAAACTTTTTACACTTAAGTATCGTTTTCTAATTTTTAAATTTACTAAATATAATTTCATGTTATTTTGGTAACTTTTAGAATCCGTTTCGGGATAATTTTCAACAAAATATAGTTGGTCCCAAATGCGAGCTTTTTTACACTGGTATTTCGGCTGTCATTTCAAATAAAAATTTCTGTTTTGAGATTTTATGTGTTTTTAGTGATTATTAGAACATTTTCACAATCTTACATTTTTCTCATTTTGTGCAAATCGGTGCAAATTATAACACCGGACAAGAATTAACTACATTTTTCTCAAGGCCCATGCCCAAAACTGTCTTGAAATTCACTAAAAAAAAATGAATTAAAAAAAAAGAAAAGAAAAGATGTGATTGGACCTCCAAAATTGGAGGTCCAATCAAGAAGCTTTCCTTAATAGTAAGGAAAGCCAAAAAGGAAACAAAAATCCCAACTTCAAAAAAAAAAAAAAAAACCACAACACCCCTTGCACGAAAAAATCCTTAACCTCTCACCTTTTCATTTTTTTTCTCCTTACTATTACTACTACTATCACAATCACACACAAACACACACTTCACATGCACAACACACGCATAAATGTTCAAAAAGAAAAGAAAAGAAAAATAAAAAAAGAGTGATGAAGGATGGAGGATTCAAGTTTGGGTTAAAAATTTGTCACTACCTTGAGCTTCATTTTGTATGAGGTAAGCGTGATTTTTGTTTTTGTAATCTATTATTTTAAATTAGCATTATTGTATTTTCACAAATTTTACCTTGATTTGATTATGCATGTTCATGTTGTTTTGATGTCTTTTCTATACTTCTAAGGTCTATATCAAGACAGGACATAGAGATGTGTATGATTCATTCATTTACCTGTACTTAGAAGGGAAACTGGCCTTTTAATGGTATTTTACTTTTTCTACAAGTTTATGTACCTTTGATATATACATATATATACGGGTAACAAAAACCTCCCTTCTAAGTACAGGTAACATGAATGAGGTTTCTCTCTCTATAGATGAGAGCTTCTCTCTCTAATTACAACTAACAAAACCTCCCTTCTAAGTACATGTAACATGAAGGAGTTTTCTCTCTCTGTAGATGAGAGCTTCTATCTCTAATTAATGAGTGGTTTTCTCTTCATTGTAATAGCTCTTAAATGTTGAAAGTACTTTCTTTTCCCAGATTTATTTCCTAATTTTAGCTCATGTCTAAGGAATTATCTCCCATTGAATGAGGGAGTGCTTTTGTTTCTTTCTCTTTATTCATTTAAATTTGGTGTCTTTAGGGTTTGGCTTTAGTAAATCTGCATCATAACTTTGGATTCATGAAATTTTAATGCCTTAAAATTTCCTCTTTTTGGTTTTTAGCTGTGTATTGCATCTAGTAGCTCCTTTTTCTCCGGAATTTCCCGAGAAGTAGGGTTTCTCTTCTATGTTTGTTTTGTAGGTTTGAAGAGGATTTCATAAATCCCAAAGTTATTGATAACTCTAGTATACTAAGTTACTCTACTCTAAATTGTAGCAAAATTCTAGGAATGATAGAACTTTGGGTACAAATTGATAATTTATAAGAGAATTTCTTGTTGTATGTGTTTATATTTTTGTTCTTGTTAAAGACAGCTGTTTTTGTTAAAAGTTTTTCTTAATTAATGGCTTAATTATGTTAATTTGGTGCAGGTAAAATTTAGAAGTTGGAAACTGGACTAAATAAAGCTCGAGCAACCAAAATGCAATAGTCAAAGAAAAGAGGGGCTGCTGGAAGAGAGTCCAGATCGCGATCTGGACTCAGGAAGGTCACTTTAAACATTATCGAGTCGAGATCGTGATCTCGACTCGCGAATGCTTTAATATGAAGGCGCAAAATTGCAATAGATCAGGGACTATTTTCTGGTTTTTACTTGTACTATTTAAGCTACTTTTAGCGGATTGAAGTAAGTAGGGATAGTAATAGTAATTAGAAAAATAGATTTTATGGTAGATTAGGATTTCTTGAAGTTTCAGCTTTAATGAAAATTGCTCTTTAATTCTCTTTTAGATCTTGTTTCAATTTCTTGTCAAGTTCAAATTTTGATTAGATAATTGTAGTGGGTTAATCGCAAGTTTCACGAAGATATATGCTTTCTAGTCTAATTTAGTGAGAATTTCTTTACTTCCATTCTAGGGTTTTATAGATAAATTAGGGTTCTTGTTCATTATTGTGATTTTAGTTAAGAATTTTCACTTCCTTGCTTTAATTTCTAGTTAATTTGTAGTGAGCTTTTGTTATTACCTTCAAAAATCCAAAAATATTTTAATTTTAAGTTTTACTCTTTCAAATTCTAGTTTAGAATTAGTAATTTCTAGCTTCTTAAATTGTCTCTACTTAGTCTTCTTTTTAAGATAATTTACTTGCTCTTTAATTTGAGTTCTCTTTTAATTAGTTTAGAGTAGAATTAAATGTCTTCCTTTGATTGTTTTACTAGAATAGAATAAGTAGTCTCTGGGTTTCCTTACTTGTTTAGTTTCACTTACTTGCTTTTTAGTTAATCTAGCTTAGAGTTTGATTTTAATTGCTTTCATTCAATTAGGGATTTTATTAGAGTAGTTTCACCATCCATTGTTGATCTTGTTTAACTACACAAAGACTCATAAAACTTGGTAATTGCCTTCTAACAATCCTTGTGGGACGATACCCACTCATCCTATACTACTACCAACTCCGTATATTTGCGAAAGTGAGGTAGAGTGTATAGGTTTTGTGAGGTTTCTTATCACTTGTTTGCTCAAAATTGATCTTTACCTTAGTAGTCCAGACAAGTTTTTGGCACTATTGTAGGGGATTCTCTTCGGTTTTTGGCAATATCAAGCGCTATATGGGTCGTATAGATTAAGCACTTTAGTTTAGTTTAGTTGTTGATTTTGTGTATTTTTATGTTTGTTGGATGTTTTGTAGAATTGACTTGGAATTTCAATTGATTATTTGCCTTGGTTGTGTTTTAGTGCATGTATTAGGTGATCAAGGGCCATTCATTTGCTTAGACAAGGAAAAGGAGAAAGAGGTAAGAGAAATTAGAAGATTGAGAAGGGTACAACAAGAACAAGAAAGAATTGTAATGGCAAATGCTAATGCTTATCAAAGGCTTGAACATGGAAAACGATGAAGATGAGGTAGTTGGAAATAATAGGATTGGTGGCTACGGATTAACCAAAAAAAATAAATCATCAAGGTAAAATTGAGGGAATACAACTTACTTAATTTTGATCGGCGAACTCGAGCATTGCACGGATGCCCGTGCAAGCCAACAATTTCGAAATTAAGCCCGCCCTAATCCAAGTGCTCCAAGCCCATTCCATGTTTGGGGATGACCTAATGACAGACCCCTACACACACTTCATGAATTTTGAAGAAGTTTTGGACACATTCAAGTTTAATGGAGTACACCCGGATTGTGTGCGGAAAATAATTCATTAACCCTAAAAGGACAAAGTCATGGTTGCAATCCCACGCCCAAGGAACATTCACCACTTGGAATCAACTTGCTCAAGAGTTCTTCGCGAAGTACTTTCCACCCGCAAGAACCGCCAAATTAAGAAAAGAAATTACATCAGTCAAACAAGATGTTGGTGAAAGCCTAGGAGAAGCTTGGGAAAGATTCAAGGAGTTGCTACACATCTAAATGTCTTATCACGCCATTCCTTTGTGGCTTCAAATCCAAAGTACATGGATTTGCTTCAAGAAACAAAATCCAGCTCTCTGGATGCCTCCGCCGATAGTTCTATCTCATATAAACTCCGGAAGCAGTTCAAGAGTTGTAAAATAGGATGGAATACAACCACTACTATCATGGACCGATGACTCCACCGGTGGTTCAACACCAAGCTAATCAAGCCAATGAAAATAGTGGAGCGTTGAATTTAAACATGCAAGATGGCCTTTTGGCACAACATCTAGCATGTTCATGAGTATGATGAACAATATGGCAAAGGCGTTGGAGAATCTAGGGAAACCTAGTAGTGTAAATGCTATGTCTTCTTCTCCAACTCAACCAAGTAATTTGATTATTTTAGCGGCCATGCCAATACGATGTGTAGTTGCCATTGGATCTAATGAGCTCAATCAATTATATGGCTAATCAACCATCATTTCCAAGGAACCAACTGGAGCTTATGGGAACACATACAATCCTTCTTGGAGGAATCACCCAAAATTTCTCCCGGAGTAACACCAACAACCAATCCAACCCTCCTTACCAACCAAATCCCCACTGGTTGAGTCCAACAACTCAAACCTCGAATTCCTCATCTAGACCTTATCAATTGCCACATCAAAGAAATTTCCATGTGTACTCATATCAACCTTTCCCCAACCCTTCATTTCAAAACCAGGACAACAAAGACCTCCTTTCCATTATATAAATTCTTCCCAACCCATGTTCTTCGCGATTATAAATTCTAATCTAAAACGTGATATATGAAATTATAGCATCATCTTCTTTACTTTAAAGGAAGTATGAAATTCTAGTATCATTCCAAAACGTGATTATTATAGTCGTCTTGGAATTCTTCATTCTCTTTTAGATGGAAATCATATGTCTCAATTGTTGGAAAACATCTTAAATTATAAATGTCAATGTAATTGAATTTACTTATTCCTTGTTTCCTTTTCTTCATTTCCTAATTTCTTAAGACTAGATGGTTATGGGCTTACCAAGCTTTGCTATGTCAAACTAACTTAACATCCAATATTGATACTTAGGAGGGCATGCTTCCATTGTGTCATAATCCACTTGTCATCCAAGTCTTTGGCAATTATTATTCCTATTAACTATGCTTAAGTCCCATAGTCCAGTATCATACGTGTCTAGTATACGACACACTACAAAAATTATAACCCAATCTCTTATACCATTACAAATGTCACGTCCCTGGCCATCACTTGCCAGGCACGTGTCATCCTTGTATTCTCAAGAGCAAATTTTAAGAATACAAGACATCATAGCATGTACTATTTACTTTAAATATTAATTACAATAGCAAAAGCAACTCTACAAAAATATCAATTTTGAATAGTATGGCTTTTAATAAAATATAAACAAAATTACTCTTCACTAAGTATGAATAAATATCGAGAGCACGCATGCTCATCTTATTTGAATAATCCTATAAAAAAATCCTCAACACAGTGACCCCCTTAAGTTCCTTTCTTGTTCTCGTACGCTTAATCCTTTTCTTCAACTAATACATACTCGTATTCGCATTCTCGTAAAAATATAAGAAACATGGGGTGAGCTACAAGTCCCAGATATAGTACTTACTCCATCTAGATCATGTTGAGACATATATAATATATATCTTATATACATATATATACAAATGTGCATACATATCATACTATCACACGATGCTCATGCTTTTATCCAAATCATTCTAGTAAAACATGTAACATCATTTTTGTAAAACATGTAACGAAATAACTTTTACACATACTTGTGGCATTCTTGATATATCATGTAACATTTCATCATGACTTGTATTTTATGCAACATACATATCATAAATCTATGATGTCATAAGAAACAGGTTTTGACTAACAAGCGAAGTCATCGGCTTCGAGTACTCATCCAGGTGATTAACCTCACTAGAAAATCTTTCCTGTCTCTTATACACATCTAGATGTTATTCTTGACAATGCAAAAGCTGTCTCTTATACACATCTAGATGTGCTTTATTGACAGGGGATACATGTTGCCAAGTCCCCCATGACCATGGTGTCCAGAGAAGCTTGACACTAATTTAGGATTATATCCCCTACCGACTATTTCATATTCGTTTAGAGCTATAATATCTTGTTATTACCCATACAACACATGCATGTCACGCATAATCAAAACTATACGTAATAATGCATTTCCAGTTTTTCTTGTAAAGAATCCTTGGACGAAAATCACAATACTTTATTACTAATAATTTAAACAAATATTCTTTCCTTAAACCCTATAAAATCCTAAAGCAAATTCCTTAAAATTATCCCCTTTTAATTAAAGTCTAACAACCTCAACTACATATCATGTTTTCCAAGTCTTTATTTCAAAATAATCTTTTTATTAATCGATGATTTTTTGAAATAATTGAGCTCATGATAGTTCCAAAATAATATTTATCGTATGTTAATTTAGCTAAAGTACTCAAATTATTTTGTTTATCGAGAGTTGAAAATACTTGTATTTCGTATTTCCAAAACTTATGGTACTTTAGTACAACTTTCCAAAACAGTTTGAGTTTTCTTACAGTCAATTGAAAACTTTTTAGAACTCTACTAATAATTTAGAAAGCATTAAGGCCTTTTTGGTAGGCTTAGAAAATCATTCATGACATTTTAGTAACTTTAGAAAACTATTAAGAGATCTTAGATAACTTGTAAAATACGTGAGGTTACTTTTGTAACTTTAGAAAGTCACTTGAAAATTTTTGTACCTTAACAAAACCTTTGGGAATCATTTGTTAGCTTTACTAAAGTTTTAGGGTTCAATTTGAAGTTCTCAAAAAAACTTTTCAGGTCTTTGTCATAATTTCCTAAGCTGTGGGACTATTTTGCTAATTCCAAGGATTACTAATGACCTTATAAGGTTGTCTAGGTCAAATCACAATTTACATAAGTTGAAAAGAGCTCAATTCGGCGTGGGTAAAAAATATTCCAGGATGTTCTATAATATCATAATAACTAGAGGGATTAATATCATAATTTTAAAAACTTTGTTAATTCATCATCTTCTTCACGATTCCAGCATTTTCAGTGCACCAAAATTTTCGACAACTCCACAGATTTCACAACGACGTTCGCTAAACTTCACTTCCGATGATCGAATGACTTCAACCATCCGACTGCCTTATCCACTCGCAGCCAAAATGCACCTTCCTCCTTCCCTCTACGATCGACGGCGATCAGCCGTCAACCTCCATCTATAACAGTGCCGACACGAGTCCTCAGCACTTTTCTAGCCGTGGATCTGTTCCACCGATCACACGCATCTATTGCTCATCATCTAAAATCGAATCGGCCACCCTTCTCCATGGCCACGGATTCGATTTCATATGCGGAAAATTTGTTACACAAATTTATGAAATTAGTTTAATTCATCTCCAAAAAATATGAACTCGTTTTCCTAAGTCTCCATAATGGAATAATCATCCAATCCATAAGATAAACCAGTTGTTTAATATGTTAATGTTACCCATATTAACAGTAACAGATTAACCACTTAACATACATAACTCTATAATTTAACTAAATTATACAATTATACCACCCAAAACAGTAACAGATTAATTTATAACACTATAATTTAACTAAATAATACAATTATAACAAATAATTTAAAGCTTAAAATAAATAGTGCTAACCTTTCACTCGTGCAGAAAATTTTCTTACTCTCCCTTCCCTTTCCCTGGAGTTCAAGTAACTATTTGATATACTACTAGTATTAGTCTATTGCCTTAGTATTAGTCTATTGCCTTAGGACTCTGTACTTTGTTAAGCATAAAATAATAATACTTATCTATGAATAATAAAATAAAAAAATAAATGAAAAAATATAGTTATCACACTACTTGTATTTTCAAGAACTTATTATTTTTTTCAATTCTTTCTAGTATCCCTCCTTACCCCATAAATGTACACCACTCACTCGTACAATTTTCACCCTCATTTAACTACCTTTCACTCTTTTATCCCCTTAACATATTACAAATAATTGTGTGCCATAAAGTTCTTAGGAAAATTTTGGGATAGAAAAATAAAAGAAATTATTCAGCTTATAAAGATAAGTAAAATGATTTTTATTGAAAGAAAGCGATCATTGTTTCTCTCCATTCATTACAAATCAAGAGTCAAATAGGATACTAGAGATAAAATTCAAGAAGGGTTGGTTTGAAAGGTTCAAACGACCAAAGAAGGCTCTACCCTCATCTTTAAACTAAATTAAGCTGTCTATAATTGTCACTTCGAAAATGTAATAGAGCATGTTCTGGAATGCAATATAAGTGAGTTTATATAATTTTGTATAAGTGTCAAAAATAAAATATTTGGCATGGTTATTAGTGCTCAAAAAATCTCAGAAATCATGTAAAGATAAATATTATTTCAACTATTCACTCATGATGGTTTAGCTCAAAACTTATCACGCAGAAAATCAAAGATATATGCTAAGCGATTACAAAATTTTTGAAAATTTCAAAGATTCACCTAATTCGGACAAAATATTTGAAAAATCTTTAAAAAAAAAAACTCTCAAATCAAATGAAAAGCTAAAAATATTACAACAAAAATTGAGCTAACTACACCAAACTTAAATTCAGATAAGTTCCATCCCACATTTAGAAATAAATATTGTCTCCAATGTTAAAGAAACTAAAAGTACGAATGAGTTTTGATTATGCGTGACAATTTTCTCTGGTAATGTAGAACGGTTGGTATAATGTATCCAACATATAATTATCCACGAGTTGAGTTGAAACGCATCATTAATAGTAGAACAAAAACATAACGTTAAACACTTTAAGAAATTAAGAAAAATAAAAAAATTGAGGAATGAGATTTCACGATAGTCAGAAAAAAAAAAAGAAAAAAAAGAAACTTAATCCCTTTGAGGCTTACATAACTAACAACACAAATAAGTTAAAAAGAAAATAACAAACAGTACAACATCATCTTAAAATAAAATTCAAGAAAAACGAAAAACATTATTAGGGTCCTCAAAAACAGCACTAGAAATCCACAGCTTCATGGATATGATTATGGATAGATCAAGACTCATCGTCAGAAGGTGCCAACTCCTGTAGAAATGGAGAAAAATGTGAGAATCTAGAGGAATCCTTACCACACTCCTGGACTAATTGGCGAGCCTTCATATTCTGCTACCACGCATGCTAGTAGTGAATATATGTATCAAAAAAACGTTGCTTGTGTTGTTGTTCCATTAAAATTTGCTCAAGCATCTCCTCCTGACTAAGACTTGGAATTGGTTCACTTGTTGACGACTGTGAAGTGGAAGCCTGAGAACGGGTATGCTGAACTGGGGCCCTCGCACCATCCAAGGCAATACCAGGCTTCAGTTTTTCCTTGGCCGGATCAATCTCAACACCATCATCGATACAAAATGTAGTAACCAAATTTGGGAACCATAAGCCAAACTGTTTGACAACTGTGGTATAATGGATCTGTTGGCTAATCATATGGCTCACATCCACCAGCCTATCCGAAGCAATAGCGTATAACAGCTTAGCTCAACTCCAAAGTGACATAAATTAGATCACTAACCAGGGGGAGATGAGCACATAGAAACTTGAACCAAACTAACCAAACGGGCTTAAGCAGATTAGCATTGAAATGTTGGGCAACTCCCCCAGCACCAGTAAGTCCACTCTACTTTTCCCGTGCAAATCAGGCTCGTGATGTCATTAAGTACCATATTAGTGTCACGAATAGCTGGCCACTCGTTATTGCAAACTTGATTTACTCGCAATAGCCGATTAATCGTGTTCCCAGAAACATTAATTGTTTTTCCCTTGACTTACCTGAGTATTCTCATACACAGGAAAATTAGCGTAGAATTCACACAACTAGGAGTATAGCGTCCTTGGGGATAGATGTAAAATAATTCCACCCATGCGCCCTAACGACATCACGAATCTCAAGGGGCTCCAATAGTAGGGATTTGTATACCCCTTTCCTTAATAGATGTTCTCATCAAAATATCAGATTCATACCTTTTTTGGGCAACGGCATTGAGAAATTGATCTTTAAACGGAACATGCTCCTCAAAATGCTCGTGAGGTTCATGTGGTTGTGCCACAGAAGAAAAAGCTTTGGCCGTCCCTCTACCAATCAATTGCTTACGCTTGTGAGCTATGCCTACAAAAAGGGTAATATGAAATATAAGACGGGCAAATAAAGGTTCTAACACCCCACATTTATTCAATTTGATGACCTCAATTTAGAAATTAAACTTAGCATTTATTATAGACATCTATTATGGTATAAGATGTACTAGGTTATGTGTACATGTTCAAGATACTCCTAAACCCTATTGAACCAATCTCTTGAATAGAGAAGAATCATATGGCCTAATTGAAGTCCTAGGAATTGAATTCATGCACAAATGCCTAGTGTTTTGAGTGTTTTCTTCATTGAGGCATTTTATCAAACATTTGGCATGCACAACCAGGGAATGGATTTTCTATATGTAAACACTATACAATTACTTCCCAATTCAAAGAACAATGCAATAATTAAATACATCAACAACCAATTATAAATTTAGCCCTTGGCTTCTCACGCACATGCACGAGTAAGCTCTGTCTCTTATACACATCTAGATGTGTATAAGAGACAGCATGTAATTAAGACTGTCTTTATACACATCTAGATGTGTATAAGAGACAGATCTCGCACATGCGCACCAAATGGTGTGCATGTGCGCAAAACATAACCCCTAAATGTGTAATTCAGGTTGCGTTTCTACTCGAACCTAGAACAAGACCTAAAACCATGTTCTATTCTATTTATCTTGCATTTTAAGATGATATGCACACAAATAACAATAAAATAAAAAACAAACACACAAATGAAATTATAAAAGGACATGGGTTGCCTCCCATGTAACGCCATTGTTTATAGTCTTAGGCTTGATTTCGGCACATGAGATTAGGCATTGAAGAAGTGAACAGTTTACCATTCCTCGTTGATGATTCCTCTATAATAACGCTTCACCCAGTGGCCATTAATCTTGAAATTTCCTTGGCTTTGTTTGAGCTCCAACGTACCATACCGAAATGTCAATAAGAATTTCAATTGGCCCAGACCATCTTGACATCAACTTTCTGAAGAACAATTTTAATCTTGAATTGTAGAATAAAACCATTTCCCAGGCTTTGAATTCCTTGCCAAAAATAAGCTTGCATGCCAAACCTTCATCTTCTCCTTATAAAGCTTCGCTTCTTTCATAGGCTTCTCTTCGAAATTCATCCAATTCATTCAAATCTAGAAGCCTTTTTTAGAAGCCTCATTCAAATCATAGTTGAGACTTTTGATCGCTCAATATGCCTTGTGCTTGATTTCAACCGGGAAATGACAAGCCTTACCATAAATCATTCTATAAGGAGACATCCCAATTAGAGTCTTGAAGGCAGTCCTGTACGCCTCTAATGCGTCATCAAACTTTTTGGACTAGTCCTTTCTTGAAGAATTTAAGGTTTTCTCAAGAATACACTTCAACTCCCGATTGGACACTCCCACTTGTCCAAAGTTTGTGGATGATATGCCAGGGCTATCTTGTGGGTGAACTATATTTGGACAAGACGGACTCAAACAAAGAATTTTTGAAGTGTGATACTCCGTCACTTATGATAGCTCGCGAGACACCGAACCTCGAGAAAATATTATTTCTCACAAAATTCACTACCACTCTAGCATTATTGGTTGCTAGTGCCGTTGCTTCCACCCACTTGGACATATAATCCACCACCACAAAAATGAATTTGTTATTGTATGATGCTAGATGGAAAGAGGCCCATAAAATCAATACCCCAGACATCAAAGATCTCACAAACTAAGATATTGTTCAAGAGCATTTCATCTCTTCTAGACAAAATACCAGCATGTTAACATTCACACATTGCAGCACAAAATCTCTTGCATCTCAACTAATGTAGGCCAAAAGAGTCTACTTTGAAGGATTTTTCTTGCCATCCTTGAGAACCATGGTGCCCTTCTACCGATGAATAGTGACAATGATAGAGAACACTTTGAATTTCACTTTCTGGAATTCATCTCTAGAACACTTGGTCCTTAGATTAGTGGTACAAACAAAGGTCATCCCAAATGTACTACTTCATCTCAGAAAGGAATTTTTTCTGCTAATTTGAATCCATAGTAGAGGGAATCACTTTAACCACGAGGAAATTAACAACACTCGTGTACCACGGTGCATTACTATCCACTCTCATTAAGTGTTCCTCCAGAAAAGTCTCATTAATTAGCACCTCCTTACCTAATTCTGCCTTTGGTTGCTCTAACCTCGATAGGTGGTCTGCCACTTTGTTTTCAACTCCCTTCTTATCTATCACCTCCCAATACTAAAATCCACCTGATTAGTCTAGGTTTTGCATCATTTTTAGTCAATAGGTATTTAAGAGGCACGTGATTGTATGAACAATCTCATTATTACCTATGAGATATGACCTAAACTTATGAAATGCAAATACTACTACTAGTAACTCTTTGTCAGTAGTGGAATAGTTCACTTGAGCTTCAATAAGGGTACGGCTAGCATAGTATATAACATGCAAGACTTTATCTTTCCTTTGACATAAAACCGCTTCCACGGCATAGCCGCTTATATCATACATTAGCTCAAAAGGCAAATTCCATTTAGGAGTGACTATGACTGGTATGGTAATCAAACCTCGTTTCAATTTATCAAAAGCAAACAAACATTCATCATTAAAATCAAATGGTACATCTTTTTACAAAAAAAGTACATAAAGGGCGAGAAATCAAAGAAAAACTTTTAATGAAATATCGATAAAAACTAGCATGACCAAGAAAGCTCCTCACTCCCTTCACATTAGTAGGAGGAGGTAATTTTTCAACGACTTCAACTTTAGACTTATCTACTTCTATACCCTTAGTAGAAATTCGATGGCCTAACACAATTCCTTCCTTTACCATGAAATGACACTTTTCTCAATTTAGTGCCAAGTTTGTAGACTCATATCTTTCTAAAACACAAGCAAGACTATCAAACTTGGCATGAATCAAAATAATCATGTCAAAAACACTAAATTCATTCAAAAAAATGTCAATAAAATTTTCAATCACGTCATGAAAAATAGCAAACATGCATCATTGGAAAGTATTAGGAGTATTGCACAATCCAAAAGGCATACGCCGGTTTCAAAAGTTCTATATGGACAAGTAAAGGTAGTTTTCTCTTGATCTTTAAAGGCAATTGCTATATGAAAATACCCTGAATAACGGTCGAGAAAGCAATAAAAAGCATGTCCTGATAGGCGCTCATCAGCATTTGATCAATGAACGGCAAGGGAAAGTGGTCTTTCCTAGTAGCTTAGTTAAGTTTCCTACAGTCAATGAACATCTGCCACCCCATCACTAATCTAGAAGAATTAGCTCATTTTTCTCATTTAAAACTACCGTGATCCACCGTTTCTTTAAAACTACTTGAGCCAAGATCAACCATTCATTATTATTTATGGGATAAATGATCCCAGTATCTAACAATTTCAAAATCTCCTTTTTAACTACTGCTTTCAAAGTTTGATTTATCCTTCTTTGAGATTGTCTAGTTGGCTTGTAGTTACATTAAGGAGTATTTTATGCTGCAATACTCAATGCTCCATGCAATTGCCACATCCTATACTTTATAAGAACAACTCTCAGAATTTCATAATTAAATGTCTGAAAGTACAGCACTCACAATGCTAGCATAGTTATCGTGTTCTGTGTATAAGAGAATATATTTGAGATGAGAAGGAACTAATTTAAGTTCAACCTTGGGGATTCGTTGGTCGGAGACCCTCTGGCTGCTTGAGATTACCTTTACTCTTCAACTTGTTTTCTTCTAGAGCTTCCTCCAACTCCTCCTTTTGAGTGCCTTCTTGTTCACTAGACTCCATCTTACCTTCATAGATGTCTTCCATGTCCTTGGTGTCATCCTCTACACATATCCTATAAAATTCCATAACCAAATTATCAATAATATTAACACTCATCACATCATCATATTCAGAAGGAAATTTAAAAGAATCAAAAATATTAAATGACACAATGTTATTATTGACTCTAAATTGTAGATTTCCATCTTGGACATCTATAATGGCTCGTCCTGTGGCCATCAAAGGTCTTCCTAGAATTAACGGGGTCACCACATCTTCCTCCATGTTGAGCACTATAAAATTTTCTAATAGGAATAATTTGTCCACTTTGACAATGAGGTCCTTGACTACTTCCACAGGTTGCATTACACTTCGGTCGACCAATCGAAGAGTGACGTTTATGGGTTTAGAGTCCTTTTCCATTCAATTTCTTATAAGTGGAATTGTCGAGACATAAAGTTGATGGAGGCACTCAGACAACATAGGTCTTTTTGTCCTTATACCCATGTGAATCTCGCATGGACCTGGAAAATGAACTACATCCTTGAAGTTAGGGGGAACATTTTTTTGAATGATGGCACTACATTCTTCATTTAGGCACAAAATTTTGTCCCCCATTTGCTTCATCTTTCTTGATAGAATCTGTTCTTATAAACATGGCATGTGTATAAGTATGTTTTCAATAGCTTCAATGAAAGGAATGTTAATTTCAATCTTATTTTTAAAATGTGTTCAAATTTTCTTGAATTTCTTAACTTTCACATCCTCTTTCATTCTTTGAGGGAAGGGAATACTTACCTGCTTACTCAGTGAAGCCGAGAAGTCCTTAGTTTTACCTTATTGGTCAAGAGCTTTGGTAGGTTCGTCTTGATCTTCACTGCTCTTGCATGACTCTCTCTTTTCCTTCGTCTCACTTTTCTCCACAATTCTTGCATGATCCTCATTAGCTTTCCTTGGTTCCATATTCTACCACTCCATAAGGTGACTGCTTACACTTGCTCTCTCCCATGGGCACTGTCCCTTGGGTTCAGAATGTTGTCAATTGACAATGCCCCAACTGGTCTCTTATTATTTTATCGAGCTAGTTGTCTCAATTGCAATTCCAAGTTCCTTGTAAAAGCTTACAAATTCTCATGCTCCCTCCACAAGGCTTCCAATTCCCTCCTCAAATTATCCTCATTGGATTAATCATGGTTTACATATGGAGGATAATTAGTATTTTGAGGTGGGGGTCTTAGTGCTTGAGATTGGTATGGGTTATTTGGTTGAAGGGCAAAAATTGGAAATTCCTCTGGTGAGGTGGTTAATATGGTTTAGAGGATGAAGATTGGTTGGAAAAATTTTGTTATCGCTGGTTGGGTTGGAAAGACGGATTTTGAACATTGTTCTGATTAGTCTAAGAAAAATTTGGATGGTTTCACCAAGATGTGTTATATGTATTACTATGAGAATTAGGCTGATTTCTTGGCCTTTGAATTTTGATTTGTAATAAATTGAACCTGCTCACCTTGTGACATGGATATTTCACAAAGGCCAATTTGATGGTTTCCTCCATAAAAGTCACAATTTAAAATCCCTAGAGATGTTGAATCAATGGAGTTCATCGGACTCCTTCCCATGTTTTCTAAGGCCTTTGTCAAATTTGTCATCATGTTCAACATCATACCCTATTAAGCCAAGAAAGTATCATTGAAATTAATCATACCTCTTTATTGGGCATTGACTTGATGGACTTCTTGTTATGGTTGTTGCCCAGCCAAAAATGAGTGATTGTGCCATGATAATAGTGAATTGATGCCATTCTCTCCAACAGTTCTTGTGCTTCTTTTGAAATTTTAAGAGGAAAAGTGCCTCCTATGCTTGCATCAATAATTAATCTCGTCTCTAGAAACAATCCATTGTAGAACGTTATACTTGTAGCCAGAATGGAATGGCATGATGTGGACACTTCCTGAGCAACTCTTTGAAGCACTCCCAGGGCATCACTTAATCTCTTCCCAGTAATTTGTTGGAATAAAGTAATATCACTGCAAAGCTTTGTGGTTCTTGATGGTGGAATACTTAGTCAAAAATTCTTGAGCCAACTGATTCCATGTAGTGAAAATACCTTACTCAACGGATTGTAACCAAAGCTTTGCCTTATCTCTCAACGAAAACGAAAAGGCTCTTATTCTGATACAATCAGGATGCACTCCATTGTATTTGAATGTGTCAATGACTTCCTCAAAATTGACCAAATGTGTATAGGAATCCTCGTTTGATTCATCTCCAAACATAGCATGGGTTTGAAACATTTGAATCAAAGCAGGGTTAATCTCAAAGTCGTTAGCTTGTATGAGTATTAGGGCAATGCTAGAACTCGCCCACTTGGGATCGCATAATCTCTAAGGGGTCAAGGATGAACATCTTCTCTGTGTTGCCATTATTACCCGCTACCTCATCTTGCTCCCCAATATTGCAGTTCGGATTTTCCATTTGTATTCTCTCTGGGCTTGATTCTTGTTGTTTCCTACGGTTTTTGGTCAGAGTTCGATCAATTTCCAAATCACCGAGATGTAGTGGTTGTTTGGAAGAACGAAGATTTACCATAAACTACAAGAAAGAAACCAAAGTTCGAATATCAAAGCAAAATCTAGAAGAAAAGTTAAAAAGAACAAAAAGAAATTGTAAATAATTAAAAGAAAATAAAAAGTCTAATCTAGTAAGGTTTGCTAAACCTAATATTGCATCAAGAATAATCCCCGGCAGCGGTGCCAAACACTTGTTCAAGTAAATATTGATTAGCCAATTCAATTCACAAATAAGTAATAAATAAGTCTTAATAGCCCTAATCAACACTTACACACCCTCACAAGGATATGAGGTAAGTTTGTAGATTGGGTGAGTAAGGATCATTCCCACGAGAACTATTGAACAATTACTAGAGTTCACAAACCTATCTTAATTAAACGATTTTCTTTCTAACTAACTAAATTAATTCTAACCACTAGATGGTAAATAAGAACTATTACTGAATCTAATTAAAACTATATGATCTTGCGAAAATTAATATATTAGACTTCAATTAATATATCATAAATTTGTTAAACTACAAAATTGCAATAAGAGCTAGAATTAAATTGAATATAAATAAAGAAAAAAACTCAATAATTGTAGCTGGAATAAGAGTTGATAAAGTTTGAAGTCTTGATAAGAAAAGTAAAACCCTAACCTAATGTTCTATCTACTCTAACTAATGATGATTCTAACTAATGACTACCGCTTACTCAACCCCTCTATATAATGGAGTATTTATAGGGAGTATTAGGGTTAAGTTCCTTAAATAAGGATGGAAACAAGGAAACCCTCAAAAAGAAGTCCAACTGAATGAAAACAGTTGCCAAAATAACAATTTATGTTGAAACACACTGCAACATGTGCACATGTGAACAAATACTCACGGATGTGCATGAGAATGAGCTTCTGAAATTTTGCTGTTTGGAGTTTGCGCACATGCTCAGGCTTTGGGTTGCTCATGATTTGCACAACTTTTAGAATGCTTGCTCCAACTTCTTCCTCAATTTTGGCCTTAATGCTTACAAAATTTAGAAAAACTTAAAACATGAAAGTTGTATCTCTCTCTCTCTTAGCTTTTCAAAGTATCTTGAATCAGTTCAATCAGAACTCAGACAAGAAAGTTATGCTCAAAATACCAAATAATGTCTAAATTCGCTCCTCACCAATGTACATTTTTCATCCTTGAGATTTTCCTCCAACTTTTTAATCTTTTTTTACTCATTTTTCATTCCAAACCTACACGAACTAAAAATAAAATAATTAAACTCATAATTAACACAAATATTGCTTGCATTACATAAAAATTCGATAAATGATACATAAAATATAACACATTTATGAGCTTATCAAAAACCTAGTACAAAATTTTGACACTGTTGTCCGAAATTCTCATTAGACGAGTAACTCCATATTAACATCATCACGGTAGTGAATGATACAAGGCTATTTTGGGACCATAGTTAGACGTATCTAGGGGCATATAAAGAAGTCCAAATATGGGGCAAACTGTTGGTGCAGCCACTTTCCTCTAACCCTAATACTACTATAAATACCCCATTTAAGTCTCTTTGAATGTCAAGTCGACATTATTAAAGTGTGTAATATGTGTTATTGTACATTAGAGTTAGTCTTCTTCTACCCCAGTTGGGAAGGATTTTCTTAGTTAGATGTAGTTTAGTAGTAATTTCTTGAAGATTTCTTGAAAGCTTTTAGTGTAAAACTTCATTTTATATTTGTGCCATTCAGTTATATGTCAATTTAGTTAGTTTAGTTTAATTGTTTTATTTAGTTTCTTTCTTAGTTAGTTATTAGATCAGTTTATAACTTCCTTTAAATGTGCTTTTTTAGTGGTAATTTGTAGTTAGGATATTTAAATGCTCTCTTAAATTATATGCTTTCTTTCAATGCTTTTCTTTAAAATGCTTTCCTTATATTTATTGTCTTTAATTATGCACTAGTTAGTTTGGGCTAAGGTTTGGTGATGTCTAAATTTCTTGATTGATTGATGGGTTAGATGGCAAAAATGGTAGATAATTAGGTAGTAGTAAATAGTTCGGTTACTTGGTGAGAAGGTAGGATTCTATTTTAAACCATTTTTGCCATCTACGGGTATAATGTGTTAAGCACAATAGTTTAATGGGTATAATGGGTTAGGCACAATATACGAGCGTTGAGTATTAATTTCCTAGAGGGGTTTATTACTAGATTAGAAAGACTAGTAATCGGGCCAAAATTCTAACTTTTCTGGTTAGTTCTTTGAACTCCATGTGGAAAATTAGACTAGAATCATTAGATAGGTCAAGGGATTGATTCATAGTTGTGAGGGAATCTTTAATTAAACCCGTTAAACTATTTAACCCAACCAATTGATTAAACTCCGAGAATTGGATGATCGAATCCTAACTCGTTTTAAATTACTTTCTTAGTTCCTTTAGTTTTATACACATTAAATGTTTTCTAGAATAAATATCTTCAAATAGTAATCAAAGAGTTCTAAATTCCTAGTAACTATCAACCAATACTTGTGGGTTCAATCACTATTTTGACTTGTTACTATTTGACCTCGTATAATTATAGTGCGCCATTTAGTTAGTAGTGATTTAACTATTTTAGAAATTTATAATTAGATGTGATCCACATCAATTTTCGCACATGGTTGAATTGGATTCCAAATTGGTTATTGATATTCTTCATAACCAAGCCACCTGTCCTTGGAAGTTAGATGTGGAAATCAAACAAATAATACATATTATCTCTAATCACTCAATCCTTATAACTCAAGTTTTTCAAGAATCGAACATACTGTCTGATGAACTATCCAAAAGGGATAGTGTAATAGTATCACACAAGATTTCAAGGACGATTATTCCCTCAAAAAGTTTGCGATTTAGCTACACTTGATACTGCGGGCTCACTTCAGTTAAAGTTAGCAAAAAGGCTAATTGATGTAATTTTCTAAACATTTTCTCTTTATTGTTTTTATGCACGTACGTTCCACCAGAGAGATTTGTGTCCCGTTCCTTCCTCATATTCCGTGAACTTTATCAATAAAACAGGTATCCTACCCTCCATTAAGGTATTAGTGGTTTTACCCAAAAAAAAAAAAAGAAAACAAAAGAGAGAGATACCCTTAAAAAAGAAAAATAATTTATACTATTTATTTGCTACTTTGTAGCTTAAATTCTTATAGTGCAAAATATCTCTAGACACCTTTATTTATACATTAATAGTAGGGGTGTTCATGGACCGGGTACCCGATCCATGATTTTAAAAAAGTATCCGATCTTCACTAACCGGGCCAAGAAAATTTCAACCCTTTACCTGGTCCATACAAAGCGAGTACCCGACCCTCACTAGTAACAAAACATAAAAATTTAAATAATGATAATTAAGCAAGTTAATTTTATAATTAAGTTAATAACAATTAAATTTAAATTACAAAATACAGCCCAATATTACATTCCAATAGTAACAAACTAAAAAGTAGAAACAGACCAATAGCAACAATAATTAAATCGCAGAAATACATTTCAACAGACGCAAGTGTGAGAAATGAGGATGCGAGAAAAAGAAAGGGAAGCGATGATTGAGGTGGAAAAGGAAGGAAAGACAAGGAATTGAAAAAGAAGAGATAAGAGGTTGTCAATAAATCTAATAAGTATTTACTTCTATTGAAATCTTATTAAACAAATTTACAAAATTATCCCTGAAATGGACTGCCAAGTCGGGTCACGGTCACAGAAGTTGTGACCTTCTAGAGGGACCTCTGTCTCTTATACACGACCCGCTTTCAGAATACGGTTCGGGTACCCTCTATTTCCAATTCGGGTCAGATCGGTTCAGCGGGTCAGGATGAACACCCCTAATTAATAAGCAAATAATGGATGAATAGTATAAATTCTGTGTAGTACAAATAGATACGAATCGTTAAAATAATGAATATAAAAGTGAATAGGACAAATAATAAATAGTACAAATGATAGATGCATGGAGAAAAAGTAAAAGAGACAAAAAATGTATGGTAAAAATAATGAATAATTATTATTTGGAGAATCTTGAATAAGACAAATAATGAGTAGTGTAAATAATGATTGAGTAAATAAATGCACATTTCCCTGACCAAATAATTATCTAAATAATGGGTAAAAACATATCCACAACAGAGAAAATGTTTAGCTTTACATTTCACTTTACCTACTAAACTCAAGCCCTAATTGCACTTTGCCCCTTCAACCAAAATAGTTATATATTTTGTCATCTCTGAAAGATTTATTGATATAAGGAAATGTAAAATAATGTTGTAAAAATTTATTTTGACAAAAATACCCTTAAAAAATGTGGATAAAGTTACTTTCCATTTATTTATTTTTTAATAAATCCATATTAATTTTTAAAATTGTTGGGAAGTAATTTTTTTATATATAGTAACTATATGTATCAAAAATAAAAATAGTAAGTAAAATATACAGGTAATATAGCGAAGTAAATATTAGTAAAGAAAATTGCCTAAGTCATTAAATTCACTAACTAACTTTTTTTTATGCAAGATTAATTATTGTAAAATAAAAATCAGGAACAAAAAATATTTGTAAAAATTCTTCTTTTTGTGTCTACCTTTGGAAATGAAGAAATAATATCTAAATTAATTAAGGTAAATATGACAATTTTTCAGAAAATGGTAATATGGAATGATATAAATTAAATAAATGAAAAGTAACTTCTCCACAATTTTTGGAGGGAAATTTTGTCAAAATTAAATTTCTACTTTGGTTTTTTATATTACCTATATTTGGAAATGTTACAAATGAGGTAAAGTGTATATTATTTAATTTCAAGACAAAATCTAATTGGAGTTTGAGTTCAAGAGGTAACGTATAAATTTTTTTTTGAATCAATTAATTTTTGGATAATGATGACTTACTAAAAAAAAAACTGACTATATATTCAGATTATTTTCTTAACTTTTAATTATTTAATTATTTAGATATAGGTAAATAATTAATAAAATAAAATAAATGGAGATAACACAAAATCCATAACATAAAACTCAAGAGGTGTTTTCCCAAAATATCCCTAGTTTTAAAGTCAACTCAGGTAAAAAATATGGAATCAGGTTACAAGCCTTCCAGGACCTTCCTCATCCCCGCGGTACTCGTAAGATAACAAAGAAAACCAGTAAAACACGCATTATATGGTAAATTTAGAAATATTTTACAATTAAAAATGCAAAACCGATTTTCTCCCTCCCTCTCTCCTCCCTCGTCTCTCTTCCCATTTTCCGAACACTCCTATTTCTCTCTTTCATTTGATATAAAGAGAGAAATAGGAGTGTTCGGAAAATGGGAAGCAGAGACGAGGGACTGTCTCTTATACACATCTACATTACAAGAAAAAAATACTCAATCGCTCTATTTTTATTGGAATAAAAAAAATAGACGTGAGAAATGGAGGGCTCGGCGTCCAGGGATGAGGCTCGATCAGAATTGCAATCACAACAGCCGTCTGCGGTAGCGGCGGCGGTGCCACCACAGGAAGAGCCGAGTGCTTTGGCGGGTGAAGGAGGGGTGGAGTCGCAGCCGGGAGAGGAGGAAAAAACATCTAGAGAAGGGGAAGATGAAAATGAAGTTTTGATAGGAAAGGTGCAAGATTTAATGGATAAAATCACTGCCAACGCTGAAAACCCTAGCCCTTCTATACTCCACGCACTCTCCTCTATACTGGAAACCCAAGAGGCTAGGTAGGTACCTTTGGTTTATTGCTTATGCACGTTTCTGAGTGTGTGTTCGGGTTGGCGAATTTTTTTTGATTGGTATTTTAGGTGGAATTATAGGGAATGATAATAAGAGGAAATAATTATTTCTTGAGTTTTTGGGAGATTTCTGAACTGCCTTTTGTGTGAGTAGGGGTGCTGAAGAGAGTATTGCATTAGACTTTAGGTATCAGATTTTCTTGGGAGTAAACTTAGTGGATTGTAATAAATGATCTCCTTTTTCTGGGGTTTCGGTTTTAGTTTTAGTTTCATAAAGTGGTTTTTGGCTGGGTATATAGGTTATGGTTGTGTTTTCTAGTTGTATTCCAGTAATTTGAAAGTTAATAAATTCATAAGAAATTCTTGTCTCAAGCAAATGCAAATTGGTTTTGGTTTTGGTTTCTAAGAGAACAGATGGACCGGGGGAGGGTACTATTCTTGAAGATATGTATTTTTGTAATGCTAACAATGATTTGGAGTATGCATATGATTTTTTCGATGGTAAGGCCCTTGATGAAAGTTAGTTATGAGTTGCACATCAGAGTAAAATAACATGAAGATATTGTGGGATAGGGTGTTTAGATAATTAAATATGATGCTATAGAAGAGAGATAGTACTAGTACTAATTTCAGCTTATACCATCCTACCACTCTTCACTAAATATGACTTTGATATTAAAGACAGTAATACGGTATTACTTGTGTTCAACTCTGCAATCCCTGCATTTGATAGTAAAGTGATGTATAAAAGAATTTCGATAGAAACAAACTGCAGGAAATTTCTGCATCTTTGGTAAAATGTACGATGATTGCTCGAAAATGATTTTTTCAAAACTTGTAAAAAGTGCTCTGCAGTGGTGATAAAATAAAATAAAAAAAAACCGAGTTTTTCATTAGACGTAGTTGATTTCTTTTAGCTATTACTTAAAGGAAATATGATGAATTGAGATCAAGAAGTTCTCTTGTTTTGGTTTTTAGTTCTAATTGTTTAAAAGATCATTTTGGTGGGGTTTAGGTGTTAGGGTTTGTGTTTTGCTTGTTGTTCGGAAACTTTTTAATTGATTATTGGCTTGAAAAATATGTTAAGCTGGTTTTTGAAGGAATTTTATGTCTTTCTTGTGCTGTCGAATTAGACTTTTTTATTCCGGATTGTGTAAGTATAATATTTGGGGGCAGTTGTGCCTGTGTTATATATTTATATATATATATATATGTTGGAGAGTGTATATGTCTGTATGTATAATGATAAGACAAAGGTGTAATTGGAGAGTTTTTTAAATTCCTAGATGAATTCTAGAATGGGATAGGGTTTGTTATGAAATTTTAATCTTGCATAATAGGGTTATGGCATTTAATGAATTACAGGCAATAAAAAGATATATTGGACTTCGCTAATACCTTCCTCCCTCCTCACCCCTTAAATGTGACAGTGAATTTGATAGAAAATCAGACGACGATGTGAATGCTTGTAAATGTATAATCTCCTGCATATGATGGATTTTTTATTGCATTGACAGATAAAATAATTTGAGGTGAGACAAGATACTTGCATCCTTGGTGCAATGAAGTATGATTGCTTGGATATTATCTGAATTTAAAGTGAAAAATGCATTGAAATTATAGCGAAGTAAATCATCTGTTGGTGGGGTTAGAGATAAACTTCCCCATCATGTAGTCATTGTGGTTAGAGAGGAATTCTATACTGGACAATCAATTTCACCAAGTCATATTTTTTATCTTAATACGAAAGGAAAATAGTTGATATTGATTAATTTATCAGTTTTTAATAGTTCTTAGAATCATTCAGTTCCCAAAAAAATTAGAATTAATATCCAGCTGGAATCATGTAACCCAATTTATACGTGCCTTGAAATGAACTCAAAGATAATAGAATTCAATAGGACTTAGGAAATGGTTAAAATATGCTTAGAAGAAGAAGAGGTGATTGTCACTATCGCAGCTTTCAGCCCTTGCTTTTAATTTGAATATATGGGCATGCTCAATGCCAAAGGAAAAAGCAATACATAGAAGGCCCGAACAAATATGATAAAGAAACTCTCATTTCCCCCCCTCCCCTTCTTCTTAGCTATGGAAAAAGGTGGAAAGGGGTGATCAACCTAGCTCATTCTAGGCATAACTGTGACAGTTTCATCCCCCATGGAATGTCTAGATGAAGACATAGATACTTGACCTGGGAAGAATAAGCCCATATATATAGCTCACTAAATTGCAACTGAACAAAGACAGTGCTATTGCAAGCGAGTTTGAGCATGCAACCTTGGGGAGGTCTATTGTATGAGCCTTAGCAACTAGGCTATTACCTTAGTGGTCTTTTCCGGAGAAATTTATTGCTGATTCATTTCATCTGTGGAATCATATGAGCTGCTGCCAAAGTTGTATGCAGCAAAACTCTCTGTATATGCTGAGGAACCAGTGAGATTCTACTTGGTCTTTGGGTACCAAACACTGACCATCCTCCATTGTTGCACACAACTTTTCAAATTTAAGGGATTTATGATGGGGTTTTTGGTTGTCAGAATTCTTGTAATGTGTAATTGCACTTCACTCTTGATGCCTGAGCAAGGATGCATATCTTTAATTCACACTTGCCATGCTTTTTTCCATTATTTGATAATTATTCCATTATTTTAGTTTGATACTTATTTTCGAAATCAATGGAAGAATAATATGTCATAGTCCAGTAAGTGCTGAGGAGAAAAATTGTTTTTGGGCATTTTTGGTTTTAATTGTTTTTCTTTATTTAATCAGAAATACAGTTTGAATCAACTTTTCTAATCAGTTTATGTTTAGCTGACAGGTAAGCAGATGTTGATTCTTATGCCTATGGCTAGGAAACATAAAGCATTATACAAATCACCTTTTGTATTTAATTTTTCAAGTGATCAACCAACTTAAAGAAATCTATAAATATTTCTTTGTATCACGTAAACAAAGTAATTAATTTGTAATTCTGAAATTTTTTTTCTCCATGGTATAGACTACCAAATTTGTTTTTAGAAGATTGTAGATTCTTTACTTGATTTTATAATTGGTTATCTCATAAATGGGGTAGTCTAATTATTTATGAATTCTTCTATAGATAATCTTAGGAGGTCTAGAAGTGGTATTACTTTCCAATCCAATTTATTGAACTTAGTCAATATCAGGAATCTTTGATAGTTATCAATTCGATAGAATTAGGGGGAACATATATCTGTTGATGTGGTTTGAAGAACACCTGAAAACAAACACTAGGAGCATCACTTAGAAAAGTGACATGAGAAGAAATTTGTGTGAAATTTGAGGTCTAGGCAGAGATAAATATCAAGACACGAAAAAGGGGACAATTTTTCTCCACTGAGTGCAGAACTTTTGCTTTTTATAGAGCACCAAGGAAAGACTAAGGATGGGTAAACTTTGAAGTTTTTTTATGTTCTGTGAATGCATTAGAAAATCTTTTTTTGATTTGTTAGCTCAACAGTTGGATTGTCTCATCTAATCTCTTTGTTCAATTTATTTTCATTCTGATTGTATCTATACATCTACTTATTTTATTATTTTAATATATTAAAATTCTTTTATTTATTTTTTCTTCGGGTTGCTAACTCAACAGTAGAGTATTCAGCTTTTAAGTGCGGCTGGGATCTTTTACACATTTAGATGAATCAAGGGATTCGTCCGTACTATCAGTAAAATTTGGAAGACCACGACTGATCCTGAAAGGGAATGAATGGAAAAAATAGCATGTCGGATTGAGGGAGAATTCTGAGAATGTTTCATTCTTACCGGATCAGTACAAAACAAAAACCCGGTTCGAATTCTTGGAACGGAAGAAAATAAAGTTGGGTTGAATGAATAAATGGATAGGGCCCTGGGGCTTCAGTTAATTATATAAACAAAGACAAAGCAACGAGCTTATCTGTGTATGAATTCAATGCTTCTTTTAGTTGCTTTTTAATTTTCTTTTAATTGGTAATTGCAGATACATGGAAGAGATTGGCCATTCCTCCGTCAACAATGGTCGGTCTTCTCATAACATAGGACGACTGGGGAATCTTGTTCGGGTAAGTGGCATGGGTTTTTCTCTCTACTACCTCATGGCAAATATAAAGTGCATGTATGATATATTTTTATACATTCTTTAGTGTAAGTGGGATTGTGTACTCATGTTTCCTAGAAACAGGTAGCCATAGGTGCTGAACTTTTATAATATTTTTCTGCAGGAGAATGATGAGTTCTTTGAATTGTTATCATCCAAATTTCTATCTGAAAGTCGATATTCAGTCTCCGTACGGGCTGCTGCTGCAAGGCTTCTTTTCAGCTGTTCACTTACTTTTGTGGTATGTAATTGATATGTTTTATTCTGTTCAGTTGTTTTTTCCATTTGTGTTTTGTAGACTGTCTCTGAACTTGTTTAATAAATTATTCAGTATCCACATGTTTTTGAAGAAAGTGTTATGGAAAACATAAAGGGTTGGGTGATGGATGAGACAATTAGATTATCTGGTGATGATCTTAACTGGAAAGATGAATCAGGGGCAAGGAAATGCTCAGATTCTGAAATGTTGAAAACCTATTCTACTGGACTTCTTGCTGTATGTTTGGCCGGGTATGTTTCTAAGGCTTTCTTTTGACTGTGCATTTCATTCCATGTCATATGAAAAACTATGCTATAACTGACCTAATGATTGTAGAGGTGGTCAAGTGGTGGAAGATGTGCTAACATCTGGATTATCAGCCAAACTCATGCGATATCTACGCTCCGGGTACTTGGGGAGACAGGCACAAAAGACATTTCTCAGATAGATAGCAAAATTTCTTCTGCTCGGGGGAAAGTACGGCTAGCTCCAGAGAGTTCTCATTTTGATGTACCTAGAGTGCCTGAGGATGTTGGTTGTGATGATCTGGTAATAGTTGCTGATAGGGATCGTGATAAAGGCTTGAGCAGGCAAGTACATGAAGAACATTGGGTGGATGGAGAGCCACCAGATATAATGGCTGGAGACATTGACGTTTATGATGCAGAAACAGAAAGTGATGAGAAATGGCATACTAGAGACTTGCATGATGGAAGGAGTAAGTCTGGTGGTAGATCATCTAGGGAAGAAGAACATGATGAAGGTTTTAGAGATGACTTCTCGCGACGCAGGACAAATCGTGGGAGTTCTAGATTTAGAGGGAAGAGTAGGGGTAATGAAGGTATTTTGGAGAATGATCAAAGTATGAATTCTCCTGTTTCTGGTATTAGATTAGGACAGAACCGGAATGTCAGGGATAGGAATCAGCCAAGAAATCAAGATTTGAGAAAGATTTCAGACAGCAAGAAGAGCCTAGGAATGACTGGTACTGAAAGTTCATACTTACAAAGAGACGAGACTGATGACTGTTTCCAAGGATGTGAAATCGGTTCCAAATAACATTGCTGACCTCGTGAGAAAAGCTGTTATAGCTGCTGAAGCTGAAGCCAGAGCAGTCAATGCTCCAGCAGAAGCTATCAAAGCAGCTGGTGATGCTGCTGCAGAACTGGTTAAGAGTGCTGCTTTGGAGGTATGCCTTGCTCTCTTTCTGGAGGTGTCTCTATGGACTTTGGACTTCTTAGTAGACAGTTACTTTCATGATTGTAGGAATATCCAAAGCAGCACTCTGAAGCAGCTGCAGTTATACTGCATCTACAGATGCGTATAAGAGTTGATGCTGCCAATGCGGTTGGCAGTCTCAAGGTACTTTTATGAATTTGCCTGTAGAAGTATGCTTTGTTAATAATTGTTAATTGGACCACCATGATCATTATGCTCTGTCTGGTTGTTGCTTTGATTTGCTTCATCTTCTTGTGCATATTCTATAGGAGTTCAACTGCTGCTGATGGTGATTCCACAACCTCTAAAGCTAGTGAAGCAGAGGCTGATGAGGATGTCAACGAATTTTTCTTGCTGGACAGCGAATCCACTTGCTAAGCTTAGAGAAAAATTCTGTATCCAGTGTCTTATCATATTGGGACACATCAATATGTTGAAGTTCTTGGCAAGAGACTACATGAGAAAGGTGTGGATGTCTGCCTTGCATTACTGCAGCGAAGCTCCAAACACAAAGAAATATCAAAAGTTGCACTGCTTTTGCCTGATGTATTGAAGTTAATTTGTGCCTTGGCTGCTCATCGGAAATTTGCTGCCTTGTTTGTGGATCGAGGTGGCATGCAAAAATTGCTTGTTGCCCCGAGAGTTCCTCAGACATACTTTGGCCTTTCTTCTTGTTTATTTACAATCGGCTCAATTCAGGTAATGTCGTGTTGTAGATTTTTATAATGTTTTGACAAATTGATATTTTTTGTTCTAATGGTTATCTCCCGTATCACCTGTATCTCTTCTGAATATTCATTATAAATACTATCTTCTCTGTCATGGCAAGCCAGGTTTGACTGTTGAATATAATATTTCAGGGAATAATGGAGCGTGTCTGTGCACTTCCCTCAAATGTTGTCCATCAAGTGGTTGGGTTGGCGCTTCAACTTATTGAATGTCCGCAGGATCAAGCCCGGAAACAAAAGAATTTATGCTGCTGCATTTGTTTTCAGAGCTGTCATTGATACTTTTGATGCTCAAGAAGGATTACAAAAACTGCTTAATCTGTTGCAAGATGCTGCGTCAGTAAGATCTGGGGTTCCATCTGGAGCAGTAACTAATTCTGGACCAGTTCGAAATGACCGGCCTGCTGCAGAGGTGCTGACCTCGTCAGAGAAGCAGATAGCTTATCACACTTGTGTTGCACTGCGACAATATTTTAGAGCACATCTTATTCTGCTTGTTGATTCAATTCTAACTAAGAACAAGAGCAGTTCTACTCGGAATTTCCCAACTACCAGGGCGGCCTACAAGCCGCTAGATATTAGTAACGAGGCCTTAGATGCAGTATTTCGACAAATAAACAGAAGGATCGGAAGCTTGGTCCTGCATTAGTGAGGGCTAGATGGCCTGTTGTAGACAAGTTATTGAGTTCTAACGGGCATATTACCATGTTGGAACTGTGTCAGGTAATTGAGGGTTTTTTTTCCCCAGTTTCTTTTGTTTCTTTCATATTACATTTGTTTGTCCAATAATAGAGAGATTTTGTGCTCTGCAGGCTCTTACCTGTTGAGCGTTACTTGCATGACTTGCTTCAATATGCATTGGGTGTGCTGCACATTGTGACTTTAGTTCCGTATAGCCGAAAACTTATTGTAAATGCCACCCTAAGCAATGATCGTGTTGGTATAGCTGTCATTTTGGATGCAGCAAATGGTGCTGGTTATGTTGAACCTGAGGTAAAGACTTTTATATGCTTCTCCTTTCCTTTCCCTTCCCTTCCCTCTCATCCTCTGTTCCCCTTTTGTAAACTGGATTGAGAGACTTAAATTTATCCAACTTGTAAAATATTTTTAATGGAAATCCACATATGGTATAATCTTGTTGTCTCTGGCAGATTATTCAAGCAGCACTAAATGTTCTTGTCAACCTTGTGTGCCCACCTCCTTCAATCAGCAATAAACCGTCAGCTCCTATACAAGGACAGCAGTCTGCTGTTGTTCAAACTTCAAATGGTCACATCTAGATGGAGCCTAAAGACAGAAATTTAGAAAGAAATATTCCAGATCGAGCTCTAAATATGCCTGAAGCTCGTGAGAGGAATGCGGAATCAACTGTATTAGATCGAGGTTCATCTGCAGTACTAGCTACATCATCTGTTGGTGCTCAAACCCCAATTTCTACGATAGCTTCAGGATTAGTTGGAGAGCGTAGGATATCCCTAGGTGCTGGATCTGGGTGTGCTGGCCTTGCTGCTCAGCTTGAACAAGGATATCGCCAAACCAGAGAGGCTGTTCATGCCAACAATGGTATCAAGGTTCTTCTTCAGCTCCTGCAACCACGGATAGTTACCCCTCCTGGTATCCTTGATTGTTCTTTCCTCTACGTGCTCTTGCATGCAGAGTGCTGCTTGGTTTGGCGAGAGATGATACAATAGCACACATACTAACAAAACTTCAGGTAAGGTGATTTCAATTGTTAGTTGTTCTCTGAAGTTATCTTTTCATGCTTATCCTTCTTTATGCAAGCTATGATTTGTAAAACCTTGATACTAATAGAAATTGTAGAAACATAGCTAAGCATGGCTTGTGAATAAAGCTTAATCAGCATAATAGCTTTTTTTCATGGCTTATCTTTCTGATTTTGTTTGATGTATGCTGAATAGTATAGGTAAATGAAACTACTTGTAAATCTTGAATTTGAGTTCACTTCTTGTTTACGTGTAGTTAGTGTTGCATTTGGAAGGGTGCCATGTGCTATATAATGTCTTGTGTCAATCTCTAAATGTTAATGACGACAAAGTCCCACTTGAATGGGTGGATAATTTTGACTGGCTCTTGACATGACGGTTCCTTTTTCTATACAATGCCCCTTGTGCGTGCGTGATGATGTAACACTTTCATTTACCAAAAGAAGTTCCTGAGTTGTCAGAATATGGAAACTGTGGGTTTGCTTCTTATCCTTAACTGTCTTGTGATAAAAAGGAGGAGTATAAGAGCATGCTTTTTAAAAAAATTATATATTTAACATGTTATTATAACATTAAGCTTCCTTCCTGATGAATGCTATGACATGTGACAATACTTTTATAGTGATGCAACACCAAAAAAGCATTTGAAATAGACCTGATTTCAGAGTACTAACATGTAAGAACTTATATGACAGTTTGTAAGGGAGGGCTGAATAAGAACTTTGGAAAGGTGAAATCAAGGAAGTAAGAATAAGACAAGGAGGGGGAGTTGAAATTCTAGGAATTCCACCTAGATTTCTTAAATTAACCACCCAAGGTGAGACTGCTTTGAAGCCTCCAATTATTTGTGTTTAAAGGCCATGTGATGTTCATGTGGCCTCCATTGTTAATTGTCCAACTTTTCCTTCAAAAGCCTTACGTTGGCCAACATTTTAAAAGATGAGAGACTAAATTGGCTTCCTGTGATACATAAGGGACCAAGTGGAGGCACATCCCAAAGATAAGGGACCAAAATGGTCTTTTGCCTGAAAATGAAATTAACTGCCGAGAAAAGTAAATAGAGAGCTTCTATTTTGTCCCAAAACATGAATAACAGTGATGCAGCTAAGAATGAAGTTAAAGATTAAAGATTTTTTTGTCTTTCCTCAAGCTTCAATTCGGCATTCACGGAAGATTAGAACCTGTTATGAAGCTAAAATATGTTTTAGGAGTGTTAATTTTTAGTTTAGGTCTTAGGGTAATTTGGTCTTTTTTATTGTCTCAGGACATTGTGTCATATTTGGTTATCTGATTAGTTATCTCTGATTATGTTAGGAGCTTGTTTAGAGTTATTGTTGTTATAGGAATAGTCTTAGAGGTTGTTTGCTTGTCTATTTAGAATAGGAATTAGGAATCATAATCACAATAGGATTATGTTTTTAGTCGCAGGGTAGATTTACAGCTTTATAAATGTGTGTTACTATGTTGTTTTAGAGAGAGAGAGAGAATGATGAATTGAATATGAGTTATTTGATTTTTATTTATGTTGCTCTTCTTCCTCAAGAATCTGCGGGTTCTCTTATTTCTCTTTTGTTTCCTCTCTAATTTCTCCAGAAATTACTATTCTCGGGTACTGTTCATAGCCCCGAAACAGCCCCAAATCCCCTCTTTTCTTCCGCTCGCGCTAGTAGATAAGATATCCCAATCTTGTGCTTCATCAAACAAGCTTAAAGATCAACATTATTTGATTCTTTGCTGACTTCTTTCACCTGTCCCATTGCAGTTGTTTTCTCAAAGACTACACTGTTTTCATCTGTCTTCGTGTTGCCTTTTTCATTTATTTTAAGAGCTGTATCATCTGGTTCCTTAGTGTCTCATTGTATTCCGATGTTATCTGTGTCTTTGGGAAAGTCTTTAGGATGTGAATAACTTCTGGATTTTCCATTGGTTGCATTTGATCGAAACTGAACATTGATTGCTGAATCTGTTTTGATTTGTACCCAATTTGCATTCCCCCATTGTTGATAAATGAGAGCATTTATGGAAGCTTGCAAAGAATTGCAAGCTTCCACTTCCACTACAAAGAGTCCATTCTGGAATTGGGGTCTTTCTTCTTTTCTTTAAAATTTTAGTATAAAGCTTCAAGATTCCAAGAAGGTTCTTTATTTGGAACCATGGTGACTCAGTAAATAAGAAAGAACAAAGTTAAGCAAGGACCCTTTAGCTCTAACTATGAAACTGACATGGCACCAAGAAGCGATAATGGGTTAGATATATGATTACAGGACCCTTACGGGCTATGTTACATGGACTCTCCACTCACCCCAGAGTACCCGTGTCCTGGCGTGTCAACATGCATGTGGGTATGGAATCCGTGTCCGTATGGTCAACTTTCAATTGGGTACATTGACTTTTTTACCCAGCCAAAATTTTATTGACTTCAACATGGTTGTGACTTAGTCCTAAATCACATGAAGGGACTGATAAGATAGAGAGGAAGATTAAATAAGAGGGAGACACAATGAGATGTGTATATCAGACATCACTAAATCTTATTATAGTTATATTCTTCTATTATCTTCCTTTTTTTTTCAATGCACCACTTGACGCAGCACAAGCCATGATGAAACCTTCAAACTTGTAGAATAGATTTTAAGACTTTAAACTTGCAATATTATCGCAGTAAAATCACAAATATTGCAGTAAAATCACAGGAAAAGAAAATTCTGAACAGAAAATTAAAGGAAAGCTTGCTGGAAATCTGAAATTAAAGAGAATAATGACTAGAAACACCAGGAATCACTCCTAGGCATTTTTAGGCATCACACCGAAGGTTAGATTGCATCACACAACCCTTTAGAAGACATCTTATGTCTGCTGGAAATTCTTATTAAGCTGATACCTATGTTCTCTTTGTGGAGAACAACATTATCAGCTAGACTCTAAAGACAAATCCTATTTTGACTAGGATTTACCTCTTGTCTCCTATAAGCATTAGAATGTGTCTAATTTGGTATCAAAATTAAAATGGAAACCCAAATCAAAATGGAAACCAAGTTCTAAATTAAGGCAAGCTACTAAAAATACTAAAATATTTAAATCAGAAAATTCCTGCTAAATTACTAAAATACCCCCTAACTACTAAAAATCATAAAATACCTTAATACCATCAAAATGATTCCTACTTAAATAAACTCTATTAAAACTTTTATTTGGCTCCAGAAATGCTTCTTGTCTTCCAAAGAGTCCATGAAGAATGCTTGAAGGCAATTATGAAAACTTTTGATTTTACTTCTTCTCGAGCCTTTTGTTATCTGCATCACCGTTATTCTTTCATGCTATGCACAAACATATTTATTTTTTGAAAAATGAGTGATAAAATAATGTAAATTGGTATATGTCATCAAATTTCATTACTACTACTACACTAACTACACTAACTTATACAAGCATACAAGACGCACCCCCGTACCCTTGGGATCGTATCCAAGTCCGGGTAAAATAGCTTACGGGTAGGAACTTGTTATGATCAGTAGGTAAGAGAGGGCTGAATAAGAATTTTAGAAAGGCGAAAGATAAGGAGAGGAATAGAAATTCTAGGAATTCCACTTTCCTTGGGATTAATTACCCAAGGAGAGAGTGCTTTCAAGCCTCTCTCCTTGGGTTAGTAGGTAAAGTTTTATTGTAGGTAAGGTACTGACATGGCTTTGAGTAGGTACAGTTTTATCGTAACCCAGTCTTATGATCATGTTTTTTCTTTATTGAGCTTTATCCTATCACAGCTAAGGGTAGTCTGAATGACTGTTAAGAAACAAGGTCTTAAGATACACACCCTAAAGGCACTTATGGGTATACAAATAATCTGCCCGCCATGCTTCCCTGCAGGGCCCTTTCTCTCTTCCCTCCTGTATTCTTCCCCTCTCTATGTTACCGGGACTCATGGGTGTTGGGTTCTGCTAAGTATCTGGGTGTCAGATTCGTTGATATTCATAAACTAGGACAAGGATTAAGGAAATACCGCTAAAGAGTTTGGTACAGGTTTAGGAAACACCATGGAACATATGTCTGCCCTTAGTTTCCAAAAAATCTTATGTATTTCATTAATATTTGTGCTAGTTTTTTAACTGACAAATTTTTTTTTTTTGGTAGCAATTGGTGATAAATAAAATAAATTAGTGACTTCAAAATGAATGTGTGTGTGTGTGTGTGTGTGCATGCCCGTGCACTGGCGTGTGCGTGTGTGCGTTTGTTTAAAAGCCAAAAAGTTATTTACAATTCAGATGACCTATCTCTTCTCAACCTTGCACCACTTCCAAGCACTCCATCGCCTCTCTGATTCAAGAGTGTAACAGCACATTGGAGAGTCTGCAAAGCTCGGTCTGAACCAATCTTCCTCTTCTCATATGTATTCGTCCTCTTGTTGTTTTCTTCTCCTCATCATCTGCAACAGAAGCCTCCATGTATCTCTTCTTCCTTGACACCTGCAACAGCAGCCTCCATGGAGTCAATGTATCCATTTGAACTTGATCACATCCTGTCCAGATTCTGCACCCTCAGTATTGCCGTATACACTTGATTTTGGCAAGGTCAGATGGCAAGTCCGTGTAACAAGGCATCTTGTTTGATGGTAAACAATTGTGTAGTGGCTGAATTGTTCCATTTAATTTGTTGAACAAGTGTTAATGCCATGTTTAGCCAAGCCCATCGTTGGGTTTTCAAAGTTCATGTGAAAGATAATCAATTTTTGTCTGGTGTTTGATTGTCTAAGTTACCTTCTGATCTTAACTATTGTAGTACATCTTCTATCAAATGAAAAGTCAAAGTTGATATCCTCATCTGAAAATTATTTGGAACTCTTCTTTCATGACATTTAAAAATTTCAACTTGTTATTTCAGGTTGGGAGAAAATCTTTCAGAACTTATTCGTGATTCAGGGAACCAGACCCCTGGTAGTGAGCAAAGCAGGTGGCAAGTGGAGCTTGCGCAGGTGGCTATTGAGTTAATTGGGGTAAGCATTAAAAACAGTCTAATTCTATTTAAGAGGAAGTAATACCAAATGCCTCCATGGACCTTCGGAAGTCACATTGCCCCATCTCCTCTCCTTCTCTTCCCTTCCCTATGTCCCCACAAGGGGCCCACAAAATAAAGGAAAATAAAGGGAAAAGTAAAGTATACCAATACAGAATGTGTAAAAAAAAATGCAAAATGAAACTTGTGCATCCATGTAGTTGGCAGATTTAAAACTTTCATGGTACTAGTAGTTTACAGTTTGTTAGTTGAGTGATCGTGGCTATGCATCTGACTCAAAAAAGGGACATACTTGCGTGGAACTTGTCCAGCCCGGATCAAAGCGTCAAGTGATTGTACTTGTGGGTTAAAATTTGTACCTTCTGAAGGGTTAAATCATTTTTTTTCTCTGATTGATGCTTTTAAGATGTCGTATTGATAAATCATGGACTTGAGGGATTATAGTTGTACTTTATTTGAATATTTAACATCAAGGACCTTTAGAAGGCATGTCATTGAAGGGGCCATTCTCCTCTATTTGTTTCCTTCTGTACCTTTTCATGATTATAATAGAGAAGTAGATCTGCCCAGATGAAAAAGGTTGATAAATATTGTCACCATGAGAGCCTGAACGCAACTATAGAAAAAATCACCTCACTAGGTAACAGATCAAGGATTATTTGGAAACAAAAAACCTCCCACTTTCTAGTAATAAAGTGTCAACTTAATTATAATAATATATTTGCAAAGTATGCTGCTTATCTGATGATGTTTTCATGCAACTCTGAATGTCGTTTCATGCTACATCTAGCACGTTATATTTCATAAAGGAAAGGCAGTAACACAGATTAAACAAAATAAGTAAGATCTAGAGACAGTCATTTTGCTATCCTCTTTAGTATGTGGTAGGATTGCTCATTTGACAGCATGGTTGTGCTGTGCAGGTTGTTACAAATTCTGGACGCGCAAATACGTTAGCTGCAACTGATGCCACTACTCCTACTCTCAGGCGCATAGAGAGAGCTGCTATAGCTGCTGCTACACCCATTACATACCATTCCAGGTATTTTGCTCTAGCCCATAACTAAGCAAATATGCTAGACTATTTCTAGCTTGAGTGCTAATTCCTTTATCTTCATCTTTGTTCTAAGTCATGTGATCTATGGAAATTTTGATCTCAGGGAACTTTTACTGCTTATCCACGAACACCTACAGGCATCTGGTTTGGCAGAAACTGCAGATGTACTTCTAAAGGAGGCTCGGATGACACCTTTGCCATCTTTGGCCGCCCCATCATCTCTAGCACATCAGGCATCTTTGCCAGAATCTTCATCAATTCAGATTCAATGGCCATCTGCAAGATCATCTGGGTTTATAAGAGATAAATTAAGGCTCACTTATCGGGATGAGCACTGTCTGGCTTGAAAACTGATTCAGCTATTTCCACTTTGAAAAAGAAGCCAATGACTTTATCTTCTGCAAGAGGTTTACACTCTAAAGTTCAGCCTTCTGAGGACTTCCCAGTATCATCAAGCAACAAAATTAACTGGTGAGAATCGAAAAGATCTTCTGCACCTTAAACACTGTCACACACACACATCCAGTCTGCTGTGAAGTCCACTGGGGATGTGGACATGCAGTGTAGGACTCCAATTGTTTTACCAATGAAGCGTAAGTTGACAGACTTGAAGGAAACTGGGTTAATGTCACCAGGTAAACGTCTAATAGTGGTGAATATGCATTACGTTCTCCACTTTGTGCTACACCTGTTACTCTCCGTAAAAGTGGTCAACCGTTTGATGGAAATATGTTTTCAACACCAAATTCTACTTTAAAAGATCATGGTAGATTATTGCAAAATTCTGGCCCATATGAAATGGATGACAACCAGTGTACTGGTGCTCAATTTGGTCAAATCCTAGGTTCCTACTACCCCGCATGGACTTATGAATGAACCCCAATCATCCAGCATGGAACGGTTGACCCTTGATTCTCTTGTTGTTCAATATCTAAAACATCAGCATCGCCAATGCCCAGCTCCTATTACTACATTGCCCCCTCTCTCTCTCCTACATCCTCACGTGTGTCCAGAACCAAGACGAAGCCTTGATGCCCCCTCAAATGTGACAGCCCGGCTTAGTACACGTGAGTTTAGAAGTATGTATGGTGGCATCCATGGAAGTCGTAGAGATCGTCAGTTTGTCTATAGTAGATTTAGACCATGGCGAACCTGCCGAGATGATGCTGGTGCCCTATTGACATGCAGTACGTTACTTGAGGAGTCTCAGATTGCTGTTGGAAGCCACTCTGGGAACTAAAAATATTTGATAAAATAGAACAATTCAGGATAGTGTACGAGCCACCAATATCCTTTGACACTTGCTCAGTCGTATATCTCTGGAGATACTCAGCTGGTGACTTATACACATCTAGATGTCAATTAGATCTGAAGCTTACAGATACATCAAATAACCCATCTGGTCGTGGCCATCTGTATTCTCTGGTTCACTTTAGCCCATCAGATACTATGCTGCTCTGGAATGGGGTCCTATGGGATCGCCGAGGTTCTGGTCCAGTGCATCGCTTTGATCAGTTTACTGATTATGGTGGTGGTGGTTTTCATCCTGCTGGGAATGAGGTATGTGGTGATCTTCACGCCTGTAATTTAGGCCATATGTACCATTTCTCTTGATGGTTAAATTTATTGCTAGATAAGACAGTCTTCTAGACAAACTACCATGCAATATCACACTTCAACTGTTTTATTCATATACTGCATGGTAGTTTGTCTAGAAGAATGTACAAGTGTATATGTGACTTTACTTTCTTTTTTTTCCCCTGAATGTGATGAACTTTTGAACAGGTAATCATAAATTCTGAAGTCTGGGATCTCCGAAACTTTAGGCTTCTCCGAAGTGTACCATCCTTGGACCAGACAGTGCTAACTTTTAACGCCAGTGGGGATGTGATTTACGCAATTCTTAGGAGAAACCTTGAGGACGTTACTTCAGCATTTCAAACCCGACGCGTTAAACATCCTCTCTTTTCTGCTTTTCGAACTGTCGATGCAGTGAATTACTCTGATATTGCTACAATACCTGTGGATCGCTGTGTTCTTGACTTTGCTACAGAGCCAACTGATTCTTTTGTTGGTTTGGTTATGATGGATGACCAGGATGAGATGTATTCCTCTGCTAGGATATATGAAATTGGTCGACGGAAACCTACTGATGATGATTCGGATCCAGATGATGCTGAGAGTGAGACAGAAGAAGATGATCATGTGGACGAGGATGAGATTTTGGGGCCATATCTTGGCATCAGTTTAATCTGACAGTCTATCTCTTATACACATCTAGATGTGTATAAGAGTGCGAGTGAATTTGAGGATGATGAGGAAGATGGGGAAATCGTCATGGACGATGGGGACTTTGAAGGTGGTGGAGGAATATTGGAGATTGTGGGAGACGGTGACGAGGACGAAGATGATAGTGAGTTGGTAGAATCTCTTAGCAGTGGGGATGAAGAGGATATGCTGTAACAAGGCGATAAAGGAGATCAGTGAGGGTTTAGAGTCCGTGATTATGGCCTCTAACTGAGCGATTATAAACTTTATTTCACAGTTTACAAACTTTTCATGATGTAATTATTTTAAAAGGATTCCTTTTTCTATTTGCGAGGAAAAGGTTGGAGATGATTAGTTAGGGAATTTAAAAATTTTGCTTTGTTAGGCTTTGATTTCTTACTGAACACAGTTCGGCAAGGGAACTTGTCGAATATATTTCGAAATGAGAATTTCGGTTAAATGATCATTTTTGCGGTACTCAATGAAATTTCCTCTTTTTGCTTGAAGCAACATTAACGAGCGCTGTGTGTCTGAGAGAGAGAGAGGGGGGATGTGTATTTACATTTGCTTAGAGCTATTTTTATATTTTTTTAAAAAAATTTTCCTGAGGTCAGGGTTTTTTGCTTCTTATTTTTTAAACAGAAGTATTTTATTTCGATTATTAAAAAAACAAAAAAAAGCTGAGTATTTCATTACGTCTAAATGAAAGAGATGCTGATGAGTTATGTGAGGTTCTGACGTGCATTTCAATTTTGTTATACCTTACATAATATGGAACAAGACTTTAAAGGGAACTAGAGTCTAGGACTCTAGAGGTAAGGTAAACTAAAGGGAGGCGAATATGGGGAATATGGGAAATATTTAGATAGATCTGGTTTTTGATTTTATTTGTAGATTTTGTAGTGTTGATTAAATATTATAGAATCTATGACATAAGTTGATGGAGAACGTAATGGGTTTATAATAATATTTTTCGGGGAATATTAGTCGGGGTTGGAAGCACATTGCTACTTTTTAAAAAAAATAAATAAAAACCCACCTGGAAGGGGGGAGGGGAATTTTTTTTTTTGGAACCCTTTTATTAAACTAACTCTTGAGCAATAGAGTTTTTTACATAACAAATTGATGGCATAGCTATGGCATCAAAGCAAATCTATTATTCCCTTCGTCCCATTTATTTTTTCACAATTTGATTTTTTTGGTCAATCAGATCAATTTTATAATCAATAATTCATATAAATTTATTTGATTTTTTATAAAAAAATTTCTACAAAAATGAAATTTATATAAAGTATTATGACATGAAACTTAAAATTTATAAAAAAATTTAAAAATTTACAAAAGATTGAGCGTTAAAAACTTGACTCATTGATTAAAAATAATCCAAATGTTACAAATATATTATGACGGAGGTAATAACTCATAAGGAATATTAGAAGAAGCAAAAATTAAATTGGGATTCCATATAAACATACTCTGAGTCAGTCTCCACTTGAATGTGATGTGGGCCTCGCTCCAAACATTGATTCAAACCAAAACATAGCCCATAAAACTCGGCCTCGAAGTTAGTCATTAACCTCACGAAAAGGAGAAAACAAAGATCACCTTTCCCTGACTGTCCCTTAAAATCCCACAACACCCTGACATGCCCGACTGACGACTGTAGAGTAGAACCATTAACACTCAGCTCCAAACAGCCAGTTGACGGAGGCAGCCATGAAATTGCAGTCGGGTTTTTCTACTGCAGTGCATGGAAGACTTTATGAACGGCTTGGCTATGCTAATATCCAAGAGCTGCTGCTGCATAATCCCAATGATTGCAGCTGAAGTTGGCTGACCATTCACAGTAGCTGACCAAATAAGCAGATCATCCTCATCCGAGGAGCAAACTGTAAGCCAGTATATTACTTTTACAGAACCTCCAACGGCAACTCTTGATTCAATGAGGAAAAGTGCCATCCTTTGTCATTGGAAAATAATTGACTGATTCGCACTTTGGGGTTACGAATGTCTGCACACTATCCGCTAGAACATTGAATTAAGACCAGTGATGATAACCAAATGATAGTATGATAATTCCCTGATATGATAATTCCTGATAATTCCGCTTAAACCGCAATCATATGATACTCCCTGATAATTCCTTAAACCGCAACATACGACACCAATCTGGGACATTACATGTTTGGGGCTACTGATCATAATGATTCTTCATGAATCTTGCGCACAATGACGATGAAGTATGATAATTCCACAATGATGACCAAGTATGGGTGTGCAAGTATACGCTAATTGAATTAGTAACCGATTTCAATGAATAAATTTTGTTAATTTTAAATTTGACTAAAAAATAGCTAACTAAATTCATGAATACTGGTAATGAATTCGAAAATAATAGAAAGATTTTTTAAATTCGGTATTTAACCGATTACCAAATTCAATAATTAAAAATAAAGTCTTATTAAAATATTTAGATATATGAATAGTACATCTCTAAAAATGTAAATGTAATTTTTCGAATAAAATGAATTTATGATAATTATTATAAATAATTTTAGCTTTTTTAAGTTCATTCGTACAATTGTTGTATTCTTATACATTAGTTCGTAGTTATATTATTAAATTAATATCCATAAATCACATTAAATAGTCTTGTGATACATATTTTATTAATATTTGCAAGTTACATAATATTATAATAGTGTACGTAATTATATTGATTATTATTCAATTAAATTACAAGATATAATTTTTTTTACTTATTTTTCTGAATCATTTATTAATAAAAATTCATACAACATATCAAATTATGTAACAAAAATAAAATAAAATTCGAAATATTTTGCTTGAAAAATAGGGTTTTTTTTTTTTAATAGGATTTTAACCCAATGTTAAAGGTCCAACTAACTCGAGTTGAATTTGATTAATTGAATTCAAAACCGAGTACCGAATTCAAATTTCGTTAATGAATTTTTTACCGAATTGAATTTGAAATCGGAATTAGTTAAAAGTTTTATAATCATTTTTTCGAATTTTGACCGAATTTATTAATTAATTAATCGATCAGTTAATTAATGCACACCCCTACAATGAAGTATGATAATTCCACCAAAATGTGTGTGTGCATATATATGCACAAATAGTTAACTACTTTCACTTTGAAACATATCTCAAGGTTAAAGTAATTATTCAAGTTTTACCATAGGCAGCAAGAGCAAACTTGCATCGACACATATGCACATATATAAGTGGTTGATATATTTATGTTCAGAAAAAAGACTCAGTTTTGGAAACACTACTATAATTTTAATTTGCTTTTAATATATTTGAAGACATGCTTTTGGAAACAAGTTTTCTGAAGAATTCTTAAGTACAAAGCTTTTTGTAGGTTAACGTTGAACTGGTTGATGTAAAAAGAAGGATTCCTTTTAGACCCAATTATGATGTATATTATAAAGAAATTTTAATTTATACCTCCAAGAGAACCTACAAGTTTAGCAATTCTACAATATCATCTTAAATTATATTGAGATTCAATCATAACATACACTATGATTACTATTAATTTTAACTCAATAAAAGAAAATTTCTACCTCTTCGAAAAGAACTAATAATTACTATACACTATGATTACTATTATTTTTAACTCAATAAAAGAAAATTTCTACCTCTTCGAAAAGAACTAATAATTACTATTTGTTATGAATTCTATAAAGGTTTATGTCCATTCATCTTTCTAAACATATCGGTTAATGTGATATTTATCCCCTTGAATTTTGTGAAGACTTGTTGATTCCCGTGAAGGCTTATTGGTTCCCGTGATTCATGTATCATATTTATGAATCCCCCAACTTGTAACCCTATAAATAGGGGGTCTTGATACCTCATTGTAAGTCTTTTGTAAGTCTTGTATAAGTCTTTTGAAAAGCTTTTGAAAGAAGACCAATTTTGAAAAGTTTATAATATAAGATATTGAAGAATTTCCAACTATTTCTCTATTTACTATTCTCACATCTACACATATAAATTTCTTACTTTAGTTAGTTTTGTAGTCAAGGTTAATAATCTTTACTTAATTTTACAACACGTTATCAGCACGAGACTCTGACCAACTGAGATGAAATTTTAAATCAACACAACAAATGTATGTAGAACTTTCAATACGACGAAGATATATGAAACTTTAATTATCATAGCCAAGGTATGATTTAAAATTTTTGGATACTCTCTATACCATATTTTGTTTTATACTTTCAGTTGTATCAACATAATATTATTAGAATTCATTTTAATAAGTTCGCATCATGTCAAATTATACTAAACTTGAATTATCGGCTCTTGGCATAATAAACTATCTATATTTGGCTGTTAAAATTCATTCGAATTTCATGTGTCCTGAAGATACAATCAGAAAAGACAAAATGCTATATCCAAGTATAACTAAACAAAATCTCCTATGATTTTCGTTATTATATCCCTGAAAGATTCAAAATTTTTCTATTTAAAATATCCAACAGATCTATGAGAAAAATTATATAGATCATTTGTGAATACATATTAGGGAAAATGTTCTCTACTTTCTTGCCTCAAATATGCTCTTGAAGAAGCAATACTAGCAAAGAGTTTTAGAAAATATTCTAACTTTCATATCTTCTTATGGCTGAATAAAATAATGAGTTATAACTCAAATGAATCTCGTTTAATTAATTATGCTCCGTTCCCCGAAGTGAATGTGACAAAAGTTTAAATAGCACTTGTGGACGTGGTGATCGTCGAAACTAACATATTCATGATGGTTATCAGTAAACATTATTCTGATTATAATACTACAACACACCACTAGAAGTGGTAGATTAGTAAAAATATAAAAGAGAAGATGTCAGTCGTACATTAAGAATGATATGAAAAATAAACGTTATCTTTATGTTGTGAAAGACCATTGGTCACATACCTGTCGTACAGTTAAATAGTCTTCTTGAATTGTCTCAAGAATCATTGGAAGAAAAAGAGAAAATCAGTGAAATCTGACCATAGTTATTGTGCTATTGGTTTCTTCCCTGAAGGAAGTATTGACCGTTTGGTTGACGATGAAAATAACTAAGAAAGAAAATGACGTGTGTTTTATTTAGTATGTCTTTATTATAATTTTAGATATCTACATGTCTTGTTGTTTTACATAATTTATTATCTTATGTTATTTTACTGTTATATTTATTTTGTTTAAAGAGAAATATATGGATATACATTTAAATGTATATGAGGTATGAGAATATGTATATGATAATGTAACAATACATATAATACTCAAAAGTAAGAAATATTTTTCCACCTGAAGTTGGGAGAAATAATTGTTAATACTATAAGTGTTATTGTAAAATTAATTGAAAGCTCTGGTAGAGCAAATATGTCATCCCTGAAGGAACAAAATTAGTTACAAATATTGCATTTTCTCTACTAAGTTTTGAAGACTCAATTTATTAAAGATATCTGTTGAAAAGGATATCATTTTGAGACTATAAATGAGAAAATTATTGAGTATTTATGCAACATTAGAAAAGAAATGTGCTATGAAAAAGTTGCATATCTTTCTTTTGATTTGTACTATACAATTGAAACACATGTTATAGTAAACCTGAAATTTACTGATTCAAATACTTTTATTGTTTGGCAATGACCAGTTAGACCATAAGAGTCATTTATGATGCGCAAAAATTATTGAAAATTCACATAGACATATATTGGAGAACCAGAAGATTCTTCAATTCAATGAATTTTCTTGTGTTGTTTGTTCTCAAAGAAATTAATTATTAGATCATCACCAGCTAAAATTGGGATTGAATCCCTTCCATTGTTGGAATGAAATAAGGGTGAGATATATGGGCCCATTCACTCTTCATGTGTACCATTTAGATATTTTATGATTTGATAGATGCATCTACTAGATTGTCACATGCGTGCTTATTATCAATTCGCCAACATGAAGTTTGCGTGATTACTAGCTTAAATAATTCAATTAAGAGCACAATTTTCAAATTATGAAATCAAGAAAATTTTTCTTGATAATACTGGTGAATTTATATCTCAAATATTTGATGATATTTATATGAACATCCTGAAGCACGTGTTCATACACAAAATGGTCTAATAAAATTATTTATAAAATGCCTCCAAAATAGTTAGACCATTACTTATGAGAACATATTATGTTGCTTGCAGCAGCATTTATACGCATCAGTCCAACAAAATATTTTAAATTCTCCCCATTACAATTGGCTTTTGGTCGGAGCCTCATTTTCCCATCTATGGATTTTTTATTGTGCGAAATATGTTCTAATTATTCCACCGCAACGCACAAAGATGGGTCATAAAAGAAAGTTAAAAATATATGTATGATGTGAATTGCCCTTTTATGATTAAATATTTTGAAATATTATAGGGCACTTATATACAATATAATTTGTCGATTGACATGAAAATATATTTCCAAACATCAGGGGGAGAAGATAAACAGTTGCCTGTCTCTTATACAAATCTAGATGTGTATAAGAGACAGTACGAAATATGTGAACTTGAAGTTCACAAGATAATTCATTTACAAAATATTATGAATCAACTGCCAGATTCATTACTAACCTAAAATGAGAAAAATTTCATATACCAACTGAAATGCTCCAATTGGTGTCCCAGCAGGACAGCCATCGATATAAATGATAGTTAGCCACGCATAAATTATGGTTGACTAATTGGTTCTAAATGATAAAAATTCTTGTCAGGGAAAAGGAGCAAAAATTAGACATGGTCATAAAATGGAGTCGGGTGCTCCTGAAGAGACCCTAAACATAACTAATTATAAAACTCCAGAAGTGGATCAGGTACCTGAATCTAATGAAAATAAAGAGCTTTTGATAAGTTATTTCACTACTAAAAAAGATGGAACCGAAAAGATATTATTGTCGATAACATATTATTGTTTATAATATCAGCTGAAGATATTTTGAATAGAAATACACATCTTGAATGTATCATTTCTATGAAAATATTTTAGACAAATTGATAGATGCAATATAAGAAATTATTGTTCAAATAGAAAGATTTTGGACCTACAGTCTATCAAATTCCTAAATCTGCTAGAGCCGGTTGGTTATAAATATATTTTTACGAAAACAAAATGAGAAGAATGAAATTGTGCTGTATAAAGCATACCTTATTGAGCGAAAGTTTTCGGAAAAATTCGACGTCGATGATAAGAGATTTATTCTCTTGTGGTGGATGCAATCACCTTTTGATATCTAATTTGTGTGGCAGTTCATAAAAATTGAAATGCGTCTAATGGATATTGAGCATATTTTGTATGGCTCATTTTGATATCGATATTTATATGAAAATCCCTGAAGGATTTAACATGCCTGAAGCATGTAAAGTTTCCCGGAAACATTGTTCAATGAGATTGCAAAAATTCTTGTATGGATTAGTTCAAAGTAATCTAGGCAAATTAGATGATATAATCGCCTCAATGAGTATTTCTTGAATAAAAATGACCTAATTTGTCTATACATTTTTCACAAAAGGCACAAAATCAGAATTTATATACAGTTGTATATGTATATTCTTATAAATATTATTTGAACTCCTGAAGAAATTCATTAGAACTCTATAAGACATTCGTTATGTGTCCTGAAAAGATTCAAAATATAATAATTTGGTCTTGACAAAAATTTATAGTTCGAGCACTTATCGAATAAATTTTTGTTCATCAATGAACTTATACCAAAAAGATATTACAACGATCCTATTTGGATAAAATACGTCCATTGAGTATCCCAATGGTTGTGAAATTGATTGATGTTAAGAATAATAATTTCTCATTCTCATGAGAATGACGAAAAACTTATTGGTGCTGAAGTACTATATCTCTCTGTGCTAACATGTACTATAAATTCGTTAGTACGTTCTAGTTCTTCTTCGATACGAAAATACTGGAATGACATCAAATGTTGGTATGTTCATTTAATCTAACATAATTCGATTTCAAATTTAGTTATGAAGAAATTGATATCATGGCGATCAAAATTTTAGTCACTACTTCTTGTAATCATTGTTGAAATAATTGCTATATGAAGCAAGTAGTGAATATGTTTGACTACAGTTATTGACCTAACATATCCAGAAGATATGTGTTTAATAGTAGAAGTGAAACTTCTAATGACATTATATAAAGATATTGTTGAATATGTTGTTTAGCTAAAGGGAGGCTATATTTTTTCGAAATTTTTCTTCTCTCATGATCTTCAGAAAAATGATGAAATTGATATCCAACGAAATTCACTCATGCGGTGATCTAGCGGATTTATCCAAAGGTGATACCAACAACAACATTTGAGAAGTCTGTTTGTAAAATTGTGATGTATCATCTCAAAGATATCAAGTGATACTTTTATGAGGGGAGGATAAGTACACGTTGTACTCTTTTTTCCTTAGCCATGGTTTTGTCCCAATGGATTTTCCTACAAGCAAGGTTTTTAACGAGACAGCATGCAAAAGTGTTCCATAAACATGGAATACGCACTGTACTCTTTTTTCCTCTACTATGATTTTTTTTCCACTGGGTTTTTCCTGGTAAAGGTTTTTAACGAGGCAGTAATTTTTCGCGTATTCTTTGACGCAAGGACATCCAAGGGGGAGTGTTATGAATTATATAAAGGTGGATGTCCATTCATCTTCCTAAACATATCGGTTAATGTGATATTTATATACATGAATTTTGTGAAGACTTATTGATTCTCTTGAAGGCTTATTGGTTACCGTGATTCATGTATCATATTTATGAATCCCCTAACTTGTAACCCTATAAATAGGGGGTTTTGATACCTCATTTGTAAGTCTTTTTTAAGTGTTGTATAAGTCTTTTGAAAAACTTTTGAAAGGATTTTGGAGGGTTTTGAAAAGTTTATAATATAAGATATTGAAGAATTTCCTACTATTTCTCTATTTGCTATTCTCTCATCTACACTTATAAAATTTTCTACTTTAGTTAGTTTTATAGTCAAGGTTAATAATCTTGACTTAATTTTACAACACTATTTTCCTTGTTTTGCTTTCAATGTTTTTTTTTTAATTTTAAATTTTAAATAGACAAAACACCTATGATTATCACTTTAAGTTTAATTAATAGGTGCATCTTATCTGGTTCTGTGTGTTTGTGTTGTATATATATAGAGAGAGGGGTTCAAGATGGCAAATAACATATAGCATTTTATATTGATATGTGTACTGATTAAAAAATCTGAACCACCACAAATTAGCCAAATCTTCGACTAAATTAGAGATTTCCATATAATGATAAGCAGTAAGTATTCTATGAAATCTAATTACATACAACCAAAAGGATATGAATTGAACAAGTTGTACTTAATTTTTCTTTCTACTTTTCCCTCTATCCAACAAAGTTAAAAAAATTAATTATAATACGTCACTTAAAATAATTTAAGTAGAATATCTCACCTTGGTATAAGTCATTTTTTATACTAAATCTTGTCTTACACCCTGAAATTTTCACCTATAATTGATTGAACCTAACTTTAGTTTATTAAAAGGTAATATAAATTATGTTAGGCATGTAAAATTTCAGTGAATAACCTGTCTCTTATCATTGACCCAAAAAAAAAAAAAAAAAGATAGCACAGCTGTTTTTTTTAGGTAATAGGATAGGTACTTGATAATGGCTTTTGTCGTATAATTGTGAAACGCATTGTTAAGTTGTTTACTTTCTCTTTATGATTTTTGGCTATTAGGATGAATACACAAGTGAGTATGTTGAATTTTGTTGATTAGTTGGGTTATACTTTTATTTATTTTCCCTTTTTAAGTAAGAAGAAACCAAGAAACAAATTGGTAGTATAGAAGACTAATTTCCAATTTTAATGTAATTTATAACATTCTTTCTAGCAGCGAGATAGTACAAAATGCCTCTACTTTGCATCTTCTAAGAGTCCTCTTACCACAAACAATTAATTTATAACATTCTTTCTAGCAGCGAGAATAGACATAGTACAAAGAGTCTTTACTTTGCATCTTCTAAGAGTCCTCTCTTACCACAAACAATTATTGCTCCTATTTTCTTTCTTTTAATTCTCTATACTGATTGGATTTCTGAATATTTTGTTAATAATATATTTTTTTCTTGTCATAGATGGAATAGAAATTGATAAGATATTAAAATTGAGTTAATTTATGGTGCTAAAAAATTCACTTTTTTTCTATAAAAGTGACGTCTTACAAATGATGCTATTTGTTTAAATATAATTGAGCATGTTATGCCTTTTAAATTCATGGTTGTGGAGATTTTAGCCAAAAAGATTAATTTTTTTTTTTTTTGATAATCATGATAACAATGTTGTAAATAAACAAGTAATGTAAGTTGGCAGACCTCCTGGCTAATATATAGGTTGTAATCAGAAGAGTGATTTGTACTTTAATTATTCAACTTCTCCAAGGTAGGAGGCGTCTTAGAATGGATAATAGTTCTAGTTGACATTTTAGGTTTCTTAAATAATATTTTAGACAAAAAATAAAAAAATAAATAATATAAGTGTATAAACTCTTGTAATATAAAACCGATCAAAATATATTTACACATTGGAGAACAGTAGATGTTTTAAAACCCCCTTGAAGAGCTCTCCTCTTATTTTGAACGCTAGAAGACTTAAGTTCGAATATCTCCATTAATTCAGCGACTGAGGCACCCAAATGGGTAAGTACACATGTATAATCTATATGATTTAATTCATAGACAACAAGTTCATCCAAAGTCAAAATTTTAGAGTCTAAAAATTACTCACATGCTGCAACTCAGTGATTTGATTGCTGGATTAATAGAAGAAATTAGAGAAAGAATAATTATGACCTTGTTCACTTTGTTTTGAATTACAAGTAGAGTGTTTATAGGTACATAAAGTGACATCTCATATAATGATAAACTCAATTAATAACCTATACATAAAGTATGATAAATTCAAGATACATTAACTATTCCATTCATAGCATATACACATATATTAAACTTCATTATCTAGAATAACTCAAAAGACATGGATTTAGACATTTAGAGAAATTATAAGCATGCAAATTATTATCGAATAAAACTCAAACATAATAATCTATTTGTCCATTAGTTATGATAATATGTCATTATTTTACTATGGGCAATTTAGGTAGATAAAAAAAAACACTTTAACGTAAAAACGCCACTTATAATAATATAGATAGTATAGATTATGGTTGTATATATCTCAATGCTACATAACATGTGCAAATATCAATTCCTTTCCTTCCCCTTCCTAGAAGCAAAAAGAACGTTCTTACACAACGATTCAGTAAGCAACATCTTATCTCGTACGACCAAAAATTGCGCTTGCAAAGATATGAATATCAAGAACCACGTTGGACAAAATATGTCGATAATATGATGACCGCATCTTTCTCAATAATTACCTCCTTCCTGCACCAGACATGTTTTCAAAACCCAATACTAATGAAAGTACTGTCACAAGATATTAATTAGCTTGCGTCAGAGCTGAGAAGAAAATTATGTGATATTAATACCCTTAGAACACGTATTTTTCCAGATAATTATAATTAGTCCAACAGCAGCCATCCCCTGGAAGGAAAAGGTCAGCCGAATATGCTTAAAGATAATATTCAACTTAAACTATTGCGGATATTTTCCTCGGACAGAAGGTCATTGTGATCTGTGAGATGAAAAGGTTGAGATGACCAAACAGCAAAACTTTTTAAGGAGTAGAGGTCTGAAAAACTAGTGAATCAACTCCAAAGCAGAGCATCATGTTTAATGTTCACCTTTCATTAGATTGGTACTAATAGTAATGAAAATGCAAAAGATAAACATTTTGCGTTCATACCAAGGTGGGAACTTGTATGCGAATTAGATTCCCTACTTCAAGCATATCAATGATTTGTCTCTTATACACATCTAGAATATGAGACATCAAGTTCCTTATCTTCAATCTGCTTTCTCATCAAGTTATTCACCAATTGGGAGTTCTGCCGAAGAAGGCAAGATTGTATTAATATTGCATAGAACATATAAAAGAAGCTTAAGTCCAAAAGAAACTTCTGCTCAAGGAATATATGCAATTTGAAGTTTAACTATGTCAGTGGTGAGTAGTTATTTATTCAAGCTCCATATGAAGTAGGGAGAAACCTAAATATATTTTAACTAAATGGCCAGTATGGAAGTTCTAAAAGTTGGTTCATTTTGAAAATGCAAGGGAAGACAGATTTACTAACAAAATATATTTTTCCTGATATTTAGGCGGCTGAGACATTTCGTACATAATTTTCTCTGTTCGACTTTTTTGGTCATCAAAATTCATATATATTCATTTGATTTTTAATGAAATTTCTTCAATAAAAGAAGGGATTTAAAACAAATATTTCTATATACAAACTTAAAATTTTAAGAAATCCACACAATATTCGGCTTTTATACTTGACACATTCACCAAAAGAGTCAAACTGTGACAAAGTAAGTGGATGGAGGTAGTAATATTTAAGTTTGGGCAGAAAAAATGAACTCCCTCTTATTTTATATCCCCTCTAACCAACAAACTAGAAGAAAAATTTACTGCCTTTGAGAAACTATAAGGAAACCACTCCCATCTTTGTGGTTTTATCTGACATGCTATCAGATGAAAGAGACCGAACAAACCAGTATTTGGTATAAAGTATTGTAGGTAAATAAATATACCTCTTCGTCTTGTATAAGAGAACAACAGCAAACGGTATGCTTGGCCTCTAGAGACCTTGACAAAATTCGGACATCCATGCAGCTTCTTCCATCTGAAACAATATGGACTAAAACCAGTAGAACACAAGCAATGGATGTGATGCAGGAAGCAAATATGTACCAATTGAACACAAGACAAATGGTTGCTACCCCTTGAAATAGCATCCATGTTAGAGCTCTCCAAGAAGTCTATATCCCTTTCCTTCTCATTCTGAATCACATGCTGCAACTTCTCCAACAACCCAAATCTGCAGAATTTGCTGATTTCAGTATACAGAAGCAGACGAGAATTAATGCTGAATTAGTAATTAGGGTATGTCTGAATTCTATGCAACATATAGTGCCTTTACCAACCCAGATTTTCTGTAAAATTTGACCTCTGAGATCACATTCTTTGGGGATACAGCTCCTAAAGCTTCATGAAATTGATCTGCTATGGTCTTTTGTTGAAGAACAGGCTTTGGATGTAGGAAAGCACCCTACAGCAAGAGTTTCTTGATGATTAGACTCGACAATTATTGCAAATAAAACAGCCAAAAGATTATTCAACAAGAAGATACCTTATTGTTAGTTGATGACCCGCCATACAATAAGATACACATCGTGTATATTTCTATAACCAATAGCAGATGCAGTTCGCCTAACAGCAACCTGTCTTTCTTTTCCTGTCAATGTATTAGGCTGAAGGAAATGCAACATAAAACCCCATCAGGTAATTAAGATGGAAAACATTTTGGTAAAAAAGAGGTAGAGAAGTACCATCTCACAACTTCCTCGAAGCCAACCACTCTTTTCCTGTAAGCTATCCAGAAACTCAGCCACTGAATTGTCATTGCAGTCATGATGTATTGCCAGTTCAAATGGAACTGGATAGTTCTTTGGTTGTTCTTCTTCTCTTCCCTTAAAACTCTCCAGGGACTCATCCATTGACTTTTGCAAATCTACGTGTTCACCACCATAGACTCCTTAGAATGTGCAAGGTCAATTGGTGACATGTCAATCTCATTTTTATCACTGACAAGCAAAGCACAGTCTTTCTTTGTGACTGGAAACGAAACAAAAATCTGGGCTTCCGCAATAGTTTAAGTTGAATATTCTCTCTCACATACGTTTATCGACCATAAGAACAGTTATTTTTGCTAAAAATCAAAAAGGGATTGACATACTATCTGGATAAGAAACTTATATTTGATCCAACTGATAGATGACAACAGACAAAAAACCATGTAAATAAGTAGGAAAACAATTGCCTTCTTGCTTATTTAATGGGTTCTCTCCAAGAACAAGAAATTTATAAATGGAAGTCATGTTAATTCGACAGCAAGTGAATAGCATATAAAGAATTTACTTTCAATTGCAACCAGTTTATCACCACTCACCATCCACAAATTGAGGCAATGAGGCATTTAAAAGAATTCGTACAGTAGCATGCATAGTATGTACAATTAAGTCAAGTATCTCAAAGTAGTACCCTTGGAGGATTTGTACACCTTGGAAGGTCCAGTATTTTCATTTAACTGGAATAATGCCTCAACTTCTCTATTTGCTTCAGACCATGTATCTATTTGCTTGTATCTTTTTACACTCCCAATTGTAGGCAGATTAGATCCCTGCAATTTGGGACCATTGATTAGTTTAAACATTGCAGTTAAATGTTATAGCCATTTTCTAGGTTCCAACTGAGAAAGAGAGAGTTTCTAATTAAATCCACTTGTGGGGTATAATGTACTAATCGTCATACCTGATCATCAGACATGATTTCCTCATCTGAGTTGCAAATACATGCAAATCTTTGGTCATGGGTGTTTTCCTCATCCGAGTCTAGCACTGACATTGTTCCTAGATGACCAATGGAATCGACCTCATTGTGAAAGGCAGGAAATTCAATCTCATCTTCAATACATAATGCTTTTCGCCTCTGAAGAGAGGAATATTCACAGAAACAAGCTAAGCATATTAAACATCCTAGTGAAATTTAACTACTGTCTTTCTAGGCTTTTCTCTCAGAATTTCAAACAGTCATTTACTATATAATTTATATGGAAAAAATGAAAATCCAAAACCTTTTTTTTTTTCCCTGGATTGGATATAAGGCTTTCATTTGTTCTTAAAACACATCGAGACAACCACAAATAATGGGATTTCAATCACTACAATCTATTCAAGATATGATATAGCTTATTCAAACTCCAATCCAAATAACCCTAATGCATTTACCAAATACCCAAAAGAATCCAAATGTTATCATTTTTCTCCACAGAAAATATAAATAAAAACTGAATCCCTCACTTATTATGTGTTTAGAGGGAATTGTAGTATTGTTTCCATCATTTTGTATCATTCTCTGCTTCAGAAAAAATAATTGTATAAAGAAAATAAATAAGAGATCATGCTTACCTAAAACTATTCCTCTTATTTACTCCTCCAAGATCCTCAAATAGACTAGACAAAATCAACAAAAATTACAAAAAAAAGAAAGAAAGAAAAAACCTTTTCGAAGCTTTTCAAGCTGGGAAAGAACTTGCATGCCACTGCCCTTCAGAACAGATATTACTTCATCATCAGAAACATAATTACAGAATATAACCAATTATAGTAAGTTTAGTATCGTATGGAAGAATGAACCTTGTGCTCAAGTGGGCCGCTCAACGAAGTAGCACATTTTTCGGAGGAGTCGAAGCTCAAATCTTCCTCTTCAGGGTAAAAAACTGTCGTTCTCATTTTTTATTATTTTTTTTCAAATCAGCCGTTTGAATTTAAAAAATAAATAGATTGGAAACTTGGGTCTGATTAATTTCAAGAAAAATGATGATCTTACCTGAAAGACTTTGATCAGAATCCTGATTTCTTGGAAACATCTCTTGTGGGGTGGGGTGGGGTAGGGTGGGTTGGGGACACGGCAGCAACTTGTTGTTGAACTGTGACAGTGACACTGCCCCAGGTACAACAACCGGGCCCGGCCTAAAGTCCGCACGTCCAGCACTGTTCATGGCCGGGCCAGATCTTCGCTCCCTTTCTCCATAAATGTCTGTAGCCCAGCACCTAGTAGTCGTGGGCTAGGCCTGGAGCACAGGCATTTTTTAAAAACCTCAACCCAAAAGACAATGGAATAACTGATCAGTTCATAATTTTCAAATTGGTAATTTCTGGCAAGAGTAACCTACCGAAACAAAAAACACACTAAGCGGCACCCTTTCAGTACTGTCATGCCAACAATGTTTTAAAACTTGGATCAGAAGATGACTCGAACGTTCGCGGTTTAGCCGGTTGAACCGTCCGGGTTACACTATTTTTTTTTTCTTTTTTACTGAAATCCTTAGTAGAATAAAAAGTTAGAGAGCAGAACAACATTACTTTGTAGGTGAGCTGGTTTATGCGTGGAAACCTTCCAGTACTTTTTAAATTCATGGGTTCCAAACCTGTTGCAAACATTTTAACATTATCATCTTTCTCTTTCTTGTTACTACCACTCTTGCATCTTCTATTTTCACTCACCTCTGCCACTTCTCTTCTTATTTACTTTCCCCATTTTTTTCGCTGCTCCCTCTGGATCTCATTTCTCATTCCCTCTTTTCACCCCTCTTACCTTTTGCTTCATCCCCCTCCCCGCGTGAACCTCATCTGCTTCCATCCCTTTCCCGCACACGGTCGCTGCCTTTCCTCCACCGCCCAGCCAACACCCTCCCTCTTCTCCCTTTTCTGTAACCATCTCTTGCTTTGGCAACCCTTTTATGTTCTCCTTACCTAACCCCATTGTAGTGAATCTGATTCTCTTTTTTTTTGGGGGGGGGTGGGGCTATTGGATCTCTTCTTTTTGTTTATTAGATGTAATTGGTGAATTTCGTTTTAGATCTGGTGAAGATCGATAGTGGGTTTGAATATGATTTTGGAAATTTTGTCAATTTGGTTGGGTTTCTATGAAACAAATTAAAAATTGAACTTCAAAGATTTAACTGGTTTTACACTGGTTCTCCAGCTTTGCCGATTTTATCTGGTTTTTTTTAAGTCTTGGCTTTAATATATAATCGAACCGGTAACCTTTTCGGTTCCCGGTTTAATCGGTCAAATCAGTCGGTCCGGTCCAAATTTAAAAATACTGCATCCCAATAACACGACTTGAGACTTCACTAGAAACTTGATATTAAGACCCAACACTTCCCTTTTAATTATCATCAAAAAAAAATTGTCTCAAACACACATACACATGTGTATCTTAGACACATCTAAATGTGTGTATGAAAAAGTACAAGAGAATGTAAGAGATTGAGTGTGTATGTGCGTGAGAAAAATAATGTATAATGTGAGGGAGTATGTGTTTTTGTGTGTGAGAGAGTATGTGTGGGGCCAAGTGAGAGAAAGTGTGTGAAATAGAGTATGTGTGTGTTAGACTGTGTTGTACATTGCTATTTAAAATTTAGCAGATTAAGTGAAATTTTTTCATTCAAATTAAGTAATGCTTAATGTATTAAGTGATAAGAGAATTCTGTTATTAAAAACTTTGAATTTAAAAATCTCTTAACCAATTAATTTTCAGCATTAAGTTAAATTATCAAACACACCCTAAGTTAGAAACCCAAAAGTGAAATCATAGAGTTTTTTTTTCCTCTCCCTCTTGGTGAAAACAGATTGATTAACCAGATGATATGAATTTATAAAATAAAAAAAAAAAAATAGGAAACCATCTTGCTCTTTAAAAATTTTGGGTTGATAGAGGGAAAAAAAAGAGAAGGAATTTGAGATTTTGTTGATAGGTGAATGCCATGTATAGGTAATGGGATCTATAGGATCTTCTCCAAAAGATTTCCTTTTTATGTTTTTTTTTTTTCTAAAATCTTGAATAAACTAATCTGTGACTTATATGGGAACTGTTGGGAAATCTAATTGGTCAAACCACACAAATCACATGAGGAGAAATAAATTATTCATGTGTGGTGGAGTATTTTATAGATCTGTTTTGATAGTTATAGAAGAAGAAAGAAGAAGGAGGATAGGTTTTTGGCAATGATGAAAATAGAGGAAGGGGAAATAGGTGAGGGATAAAGCTGGCGTTTTTGTTGCTAGCATCACCAAAATCTTTGGGTTGATCACAAATCCACTCCGTGCATTGTTGGCTCTCAAGAAAGCAGGAGTGTAGCTTATGGTCCTGCACCATACTATATTCTAAGAGATTTAAGAAAATTAGGTAAATCTGTAATTTGTCAAAGGGGAGAAAGGGATGAAACTGATTTTTGGCAAGGTGCATCGGGAGCTTCAGGTAGGAAGATTCCAAGAGGAGTCAGGTAAAAGTTACAGAGAAAATAGATAGATATGTCTTTACTCTTTAGGAGTTGTTGAGATTTTGAACGAGTAATAATTAGATTTTGAAACCATTAATCAACCATTGAGTGCCAATCTTAATGGATATAGTTTCGCATGAAATCGACATTAATGCATAGTGTAGTTGACAAATTAAGCAGCCACCTAATTTTCCAAGTAGCCGTTGGGCTCATTTCTTTCATAAATTTTACAAAAACAAATGTGAGAGATTTTCATAGAAATGCAACCTGTTCTTATGAATCATATCGATATTTATTTATTCAACCAAGTCTCTTTTCTCAGTTCTGTAGAGGAAACTCGAGAGACGTAATTGTCCTTTAACTCTCAGTTTCTCAATTCCTTTTCTAGTGGACCCTGAATTCATTCTCTCTTCTATTATCTAATACATAATCACATATATGTGGAAGTAAAAAGCAAGAAAAGGCATATGTGAAGAAATTTTAAAAGAAACCAAGACCTCCAGCCTTTACCATCTACGTCACAGTGGTCACTACCCTCTGTAGTATCTGGAATATATAAGAGATTATCGAGAATGAATATTCAAAAACAATAGTGAAATTGTATTAATCAAGTGTTAAAATTGAAAAAAAATGAATTCATTTTTAATGAGAATTTCAAATTGAACAGCTAAGTTCTTGATGGGCTAAATTATGAAATAAAACAACAGTAAGTGGTACCATTTCTGGTACCATTATCCCAACCCAGCCAAGTGGTACTTCACTTTAGAAACACATATAAAGACCCAATACTTCCAGATCCCTTTCAGGGCAAAGATGTAACTTTATCCTGTCTCTTATACACATCTAGTATGTGTATAACAGGCACTTGATGTTTTCAAATTTCGAAGTTGCCCATGTACAAAGTTCATGTGCTTATTGTTTGATTAATTTGTAATTTTATTGATTCTTGGGAATAAATTGGAGAAAGGACAGCTTATGGTGAGTACAAAGTTGAAGTTTTATCAATTGTGGTGATGGGCTCGAGGTTGGTTCATATTCCAAAGCGTAAAAAGCATGTCTTCCATCACTTTCTTTCCTTTATTTTCTTCTTGTCGTTCTCTCTCCCTACTCCTCATTCTTCTCTTTTCTAATAATCTATCTCACTAACACTGCCCCTTTCTAAATCTCTCTCTTACCATTCTCAATACACTTTTTTATTCCCCACCTAAAAAAACACCAGTTCTTATACACCACCACATTGTGTATAATCTTCACATCTTCCTCATCGAAGAGATCCAGATTAGTCAGAATTTAATTTCTTTTGTTGATTTTTAGTAGTTTTTTTTTCTTTCCACATTTTTTCATCTCAAAATAATATTTTTTATTTATTTTGATATGGATTTCTCTACCTCATCCAATGGTAAGTATGTTTTTAATTTCTTTATGTATTCAAGGATGGATCTCTTTTTTTTTTTTTTAATTTATTTAAATCCTGATAATGGTGGTCATCAAAATATCTCTGTCTCTATTCTTCGTAATAATCTTTTTGTTATTTTTTTATCTTAATTGTGGGGAATAATTTGATAGAAAAGAAGGAGAATCGCTCAAGTCTCCAACAATGAAAATCTAGGTGATTTTTTTCTCTTCCCTTTTGCGCGTACGCACACACACACATATATATGTGGAAAACAGAAATTTTATTGCATGAATAAGGACCCAAACTTAGGGTTTACATAATCAGATATAGGCTACTCTAATCATATCACAATGAAGAGCACCCATTATATATTGTGGAACAGTACGCGAGGAAAAAGTATTGTCTAATGTAGATTCAGAACTAGGTAACTTTGCCAAAGAATCTGCCATCGAATTCGCTTCCCAGAATATGTGATTAAGTTTAAGGTATCCTTGCAGCATGCAAACTTGAATGCGTCTAATTGTTTGATTAATTCTACAAGGGATTGTGTGCTATCCAATTTACATTTGTTGAAGATACAGGGAGTCCATCTTTACTTGAACTAGATGGAGATTATGTTGAATACATAGATGAAGTCCAGTTATAAGCGCGTGTGCCTTAGCTTCAAGATTTGTTGCAATTCTAATGCTCCTAGCAAACCTAAGTTGAGCAAGGCCTTAACAGTCTCAAACAATTTCTCATATCCTGCAGGACTTGGATTGCCAATTTTGATCCGTTAGCATTCAATTGAAAACATGTGCTGGGTGTTTATATGAGAGCCAATAAACAACCATGGATTGTAGATGAGCTATTGGAGAAGAACTCAGCAACGGCCAAAGAAAGTCACCATGATCAAATGGTCGGCCAATTGAGATGGAATGAATTTGAGATTCCTTTTGTAAGATTATCCATCTTGCTACACCGATTCTCCCTTCAAAGTTGTATGATTTTTTTTGCTAACCAAAGGTTCTAGCAAATCAAGGTCGAGAAAATGATCTTAGTTTTCCTCCGATAGAGGTCGAAGAATGCACCCACCATAACTGGAGCATATGCAACACAATAAAGACATCTATATTTGGAATTCCAAATTTCGTCGCAAAGGAATGACATACTTGTCAAGCTAGAGTACTCTAACGAAACAATGATCAATAGATTCAATTGAGCTACAATAGACACATTTAGAAGGAAAAGAGATCCCTAGCTACATAAGAACAACGCAAGGTAGGAAATCATTTAAAAGTCTCCACAAAAATATGGAAATTTTCCAAGGTATCTGTACTTCATGTTTCAAATGTACCTCCTCGAATGTAAAGGTAAAGAACGAGACCGAACCAACAAAACTGCCGAGGCCATAGAGAAATCACCTGAAGGATTATCCCTCCAACATACCCGATCCTTGTCTTTTGATAAAAAGAGAGTAGTTTTTTGGATTTTCTGCTTAATATCGCTTGGTAGTGCTTGGTCGAGGCATTGAAAGTCCTAGTTGACATTGTTCGAGAAAACTTGCTTGATTAAGACATCCAATTGATAGACAATATCCATTTGTTCCTCAAGAGCTCCATCCCTTAGCCAATTTCTATCCAAAATTTTGAGCTACCGTCTTGGACTAGCTTGAAAAAAATTGTTATCAGCCAATTCATTTGTCTTCAACATCTGTCTCTAAATTGCTGAAGGGTTAATAGGGTGACATCCCTCGTACTTAGCATGCATCGAAATAGCCACAGGTTGTCAGGGTTATAATAACGCCATAGTAACTTTAAAGAGAAGGCCAACAAAACCTTAGGGAAATGGACAGATTCCCAAACCATTCTCCTCAGTTGATCTATAAACATTACTCCATTTAGCCTAATGATATCTTTGCCCTAGCTTGGAATCCCCCCAAAGAAAGTTGGACATTATTTGCTCCATTTGGTCAAGAATAAGTTTAGGAGGATCCATGATAGCTAAATGATGGTCGGTGGAGAGGATAGCACATGTTTTATAAGTACTAACCTCCCACTCGATGAAAGTATTTTATTCTTTCAACCAGCTAGCTTTTCACGTAATCGTTCCACTAAATGGCAAAAATAGTGTGCCTTAGACCTCCCTAAGAATAACTGACAACCAAGATGGGGAAAGGAAAAAGGTTTATAGTGGAAACCAGTTAAGGCTCCAAGAATGTCCTTGTAGAAGTAGGGTAATGTTTCTGTCGAATGAGAGAACTTTTGGAATCATTGATCCGCTGTCTTGACCCTTGCTGAAAGGTCCCTAAGAGGCTGAGAAGATTTTTGATCGACCTTTTATCTTTATGAAATTGAATAAAATGGTATCGTTTGCGTATTCCAGATGGATGATTAAAGGGCAATCCCTAGGCAAAGCATACTGCAAAATAGACCCTTGAGAAACCAAAGCCTTCAATCCTCTAGAGAAAATTTCTGAGCACAATATAAATAAGAATGGAGACAATGGGTTGTTTTACCCTCCTTGAGGACTTGAAATATCCGGTTACTTCACCATTGAGTAATAATGAAAACCAAATACCATTCAACATATTCATAACCAAGCTAATAAAGTGATGATGAAAACCAAATTGAGAGGGAATTTCTTGCAAGAAAGCCCAAGATACCCGAGCGAACACCTTCGTCATGTCCAACTTGATGATAGTATTACTACCCCAAACCTTTTAATCCAAACATGTAATAAACTTCTAAACCAGTGAGACATTTTCAACAATATTTCATCCTGGAACAAACCAGATTATTCTGGAGATATTAAAATAGGAAGTAATTCCATTAGTCTGAATGTTAGAATCTTAGAAATAAAAATTTACTGACAAAAGTGCATAATGAGATAGGTCAAAAATCAAATAAGGTTTGGTCTGTCTCTTCACACATCTAGATGTGTATAAGAGACACTATCCACTATCTTTGGCAAGGGAACCCTATCGAAGTAGTCCTATGTTGCTACATAGACATGTCAAATGTAATTTCCTAGCGAGCTGTAAAAAAATAACCAGTGAATCCATTAGGTTCGGCTGTGCTATATTTGTCAAGTTCAAAGACTGCCGTCTTAACTTCCTCCAATGAAACTGGTCGCAATAAGGTTTTATTGTGCTCCTCCATAAGTAGTTGAGGTATTCACTCTAACAACTCATGTAGAGACTGGTTTTCCACTCCCTTATCAACTAAGAGATTCTCAGAGAACCAAACAGCCTTTAATTTGATCCCTTCCATCGAATTCAGCTAGTCCTCGTGGTAGTTTTAATTCTCTTCAATGCAAGCCTAGCATTTTGAGTGGACATCGAAGCATAAAAGAATTTAGTTGTAGTTTCAGTTTCCTTTGACAAGCCATTCAATTCTCAATTTTTGCCATTAGAAAGTCTCTTCATTGGCTAGATGTTGAAATAATCTTGCTTGAGCCAAATGGAGTACTTGTTGGCTTTTTTAGTTCGCACGGATTCAAAGTCCCATTCTCAGATTTTTGCCCCACACTCCCATACCTTAATTCCCTCAAAGATATCTCCAAATACTGTATGATTCCATTCACATAAGTGTTGTTTTAGACGATGCATTTTAAGAGTCAAACAACGCATTCCATAGCCTGGAATTGCCAATGACCAATTTGCTCAAACGTTATCAAGAAAACTCGAGTGAGACAGTGATAACTCTAGTAAACTAGAGTTATGTCACTCTAAATTATAGCATTTTGATAGTTTAAATCCCGAACGTTGGGTAAGTAATTGAAGATTTTAGTTAATTTCTTTCATATGAGTTTGAATTTTCGTTCTTGATTCAATATGATAAGTTTTTATTAAATTTCTAGCTTAATGGATTAATTGCTTAATGGTGTTAATATTATTCAGGTAAAAAATTAGAGGTTGGAAGCTGGAATGAAGAAAGTTCAAAGGACCAAATTACAATAATGGAAGAAATGAAAAATGCTGGGAAGAGAGTCGAGATTACGATCTCAAACTTTCCATATCGCGATCTCGACTCGGGAAAATGTTAATGTATTAAAGTCGCGATCACGATCTCAAATTTTTCATATCACAATCTCGACTCGCTGATGGTTAAGTTGTAAGGGTAATTTTGTAAACTTTCAGCTAACAACTCTTGATTTTTGCCCCGTGTAACACTACAATATTTAAGCTACTAAAAATAGGAAGTGGTAGTAAGTAGAGTTCGCAGTGGATAGTTAGTAGATTTTAGGATAGTTTAGGATATCTTGAACCCCAATTTTTCTTCTTTAATAGAATTTTTATTTAATTGTCTCTTAGATTTTCTTTTAATTTCTTGTCAAGTTCAAATTTTGATTAGATAATCGTAGTGGGTTAATCGCAAAGGTTCGCGTAGATAATAATTTTTACTTGCTTTCTAGTCAAATTTAGTAAGAATTTATTTGCTTGGAATTTAGTCAAACTTGAAATCTAAGTTCTTTTGGATTTTCTCTTAAAAACAGAATTCAAGATTTCTTGAATTAATTTCCAAGTTAATTCCTAGTAGGCTTTCTCTATTTTTATCAAAAATCCAAAAATACTTAGATTTCAAGTTTGACTCTTCCCAATTTCTAGTTTAGAAATGGTTGCCTTTAGTCTACAAGGTTTCTTATTTATAGTCCTTTTAATTGGGTAATTTGCTTGCTTTTAATTTTAGTCTTAATTTGGTTAATTTAGGTTAGAATTAAGTGCTTTCTTTTACTTGCTTTTACTAGAATAGATTAACTAGTTTCTTAATATCGTAATTGGTTATGTCACTTATACACTTTTTAGTTAATAAGCTTAAAATTAAGTTTTTAGTGCTTTCATTTAATTAGAATTTTTACAAGAATATTTTCATCATCTCTCATTGCAATTGATTTTGCTTAACTACACAAATATCTGTAAATCTTGGTAATTGCCTTCCAACAATTCTTGTGGGACGATACCCACTCATCCTGTACCACTATCAACTCCGTATACTTGTGGAAGTTAGGTAGAGTATAGTGAATTAGTGTGGTTAATTATTGCTTGTTTTTCCTTTCAAAGTTGAATTCTACCTAACGAAATTCAAGAGTTGTTAAATAGGATGGCATACAACCATTACTATCATGGACCGATAACTCCATTGGTGGTTCAACACCAAGCTAATCAAGCCAATGCAAATAGTAGAGCGTTGAATCTAAACATGCCAGATTCCCTTTTGGCACAACAAAGCATGTTCATGAGTGTGATGAATAACACGGCAAGGGCGTTGGAGAATCTAGGGAAACCTAGTAGTGTAAATGCTGTGACTTCTTCTCCAACTCAACCAAGAATGACATGTGATTTTTGTGGAGGCGGCCATGCCAATGGACAATGTGAGATGCCATCATGGATCTAATGAGCAAATCAATTATGTGGCTAATCAACCCTCATTTCCAAGGAACCAATCCGGAACTTATGGGAACATATACAATCCTTCTTAGAGGAATCACCCAAATTTCTCATGGAGTAACACCAACACCAATCCAATCCTCCTTACCAATGAAATCCCTACCTCAAAATGCCCAACACACTCAAACCTTAAGTTCCTCACCTAGACCTTATCAACCGCCACATCAAAGAAATTTCCAACCCAACTCATATCAACCTTTCCCCAACCCTTTATTTCAAAACCAACAACAAAGACCTCCTTTCCATTATGCCAATTATTCCCAACCAATGTATCATGATCAATATGCTCCAAGAGAGAATTTGGGTGAAGAAGGTTGGAAAAGAGAAGCCGAGTATTTGAGAAGAGAATTGGATAGGAAAATGAAAGAGTATAAAAGATGTTAACTCGGGAATTTGAAGGTTTCGACAAGAAATTTGGAGATTCAATTAGGGAAATTGGCATTTCGGGATAAGGTTGAATAATGGGAGGCTTTTAGGTGTGCTCCCGAGTGATACCATTCCAAACCCTAAGGAGCAGTGCAAGGCTATTACCCTTAGGAGTGGTAAAGAGTTGGAAAAAAGAGTTGGGAGAAATTCAATGAAAAATGGAGAACAAGAAGGGGTTGAGGATGAAGAGAAAGAATAAGGGGAGTCTTCAAATGGGCAAGACAAAATGATGAATCAGTCTACTATGCCCAACTCATAAAGCAATGAAGGTAAGGATCCTAAGCATCATGAGTCGAAGCATGTTAATGTGCCATTTCCTCACAGCTAAGGGATGAAGAAAAGGCAAAGAAATTCAAGAAAAATTTCTAGAGATTTTCAAAAATCTTGAAATCAACATTCCTTTCATGGAGGCACTTGAGAACATGCCTACCTATCCCAAATTCATGAACACAAGTCCTTACTTCAAAAAGGAAATTGCATGGTGAAATTTTGTGCTTAATGGAGCATTGTAGTGCATTACTTACAAAGAAGGTGCTCACCAAAGCTCAAAAATCCCGGTTCATTTTCTATACCTTGTGAGATTGGGGGTTTACAATTTGGAAGAGCATTGTGTGACTTGGGATCTTTAATAAATCTTATGCCTTATGGAGTGTTTAGGAAGCTAAATGGAGGTCAATTGAAGTCAACAAGTGTCTCATTGCAACTTGCGGACTAGAGCATGAAATTTCCAAAGGGGATCATTGAAGATGTGATTGTGAAAATTGACAAACTCTACCTTCCGGCCGATTTCATTGTGCTTGAAATGGAAGAGAATGAAGAGATACCAATCATTCTTTGGAGACCTTTCCTTGCTACTGGCCGTTCACTTATTGATGTTCAAGAAGGGAAGTTGGAATTCCAGATAAATGATGAAATTGTTACATTTAATGTTTTTAGTTCATTAAAGCTTCCTTCAATTTTTTAAGATGTCATGAATATAAATGTGGTAGATGACGATTATTTTAGGAATGCAATGGATAATTTCTCAATGGAGGAAGTTATACAGGTTTTGGAGTCAATTGCGCCAAATCAAGATGATGAAGAAGGAATGAGGGATGTGAATCGTTTGGAGGATGATATTTTATTACAAAGGGAAGATGAAGAGAATCAAGAAAAAGGTAAAGGGGGGTCTCCGACCAACGAACCCCCCAATTTGGAGCTAAAACCTCTTCCTAGCCACTTAGAGTATGCATATCTTGGTGAATATAAGACATACACAGTGATTGTGAATGCATCTTTGACAAATGAGCAACTTGAAAGATTGATACACATCTTAAAAGGAATAAAAATGCCATTTCTTGGTCTATTAATGATATAAAGGGAATAAGACCTTCCATATGTATGCATAAAATTTTGATGAATGAAGGAAATAAACCGGTAAGGCAACCTCAGAGGAGATTGAATCCTACTTTAAAAAAGGTTGTGAGGAAGGAGGTTCTTAAACTTTTGAAAGCCGGTATTATTTACCCTATTAGCTATAGTGAGTGGGTTAGCGCCACTCAAGTCATTCCCAAAAAGGGTGGTATTACCGTAATCATAAGTGAAAGCAATGAGTTCCTCTCCTCTAATTGGTTATGGGTTGGCGAATGTGCATTGATTTTTGAAAGTTGAATGAAGCCACTCGAAAGGATCATTTTCCTTTGCCTTTTATTGATCAAATCTTGAGAGGTTGGCTAGTTCTGCATATTATTGTTTTCTTGATGGTTATTCCGGTTATCTTCAAATTGTCATTTCTCTGGAAGACCAAGATAAAACAACTTTCACATGCCCATTTGGTACCTTTGCATATAGGAGAATGCCCTTTGGACTTTGCAATGCTCCAAGTATATTCAACGTTGTATGTTTGCCATTTTTCATGACATGGTTGAAAAGAGCATAGAGATTTTCATGGATGGCTTTAGTGTATTTGGTGGCTCATTTGATGATTGTCTTGCAAATTTGTCCAATGTGTTAAAAAGGTGTGTGGAAACTAATTTAGTTCTCAATTGGGAAAAATGTCATTTCATCGTGCAGAGAAGGAATTGTTTTGGGTCACAAGGTCTCATCAAAGGGAATAGAAGTTGATAGGGCAAAGGTGGAGGTGATTGAAAAATTACCTCCTCCGATTAATGTTAAAGGGGTAAGAAGTTTCTTTGGTTATGCGGGTTTTTATAGAAGATTCATTAGGAATTTCTCACATGTTGCTAGACCATTGTGCTTGTTACTTCAAAAAGATTATCCCTTTCATTTTGATGATTCTTGTTTGAAAGCATTTAATGAGTTAAAACATGCTCTTATGATTGCACCGATTATTGTAGCACCAAATTGGTCTCTCCCCTTTGAACTCATGTGTGATGCTAGTGACTATGCAATAGGTGCAATGCTATGTCAAAAAATGAATAAGATGTTGCATGTCATTTACTATGCTAGTATGACCTTAAATGATGCACAAATTAATTATTCAACAATAGAGAAGGAACTACTTGCTATAGTTTTTGCATTTGATAAGTTTAGATCATATTTGATTGGATCAAAGATCGGTAATTGTTCATACCGATCACTCCGCATTAAAGTATTTGTTTTCTAAGCAAGATGCCAAACCACGTTTATTGAGATGGATACTTTTATTGCAGGAGTTTGGTAGGGAGGTGGTCGACAAAAAGGGTGTGGAAAACTTGGTAGCCGACCATTTGTTAAGAATTGAAGCACCTAGACTTGTCAATCTTGAAGAAGGGATAATCAATGAAGAATCCCCAATTGAGAAGTTGTTTGAGTGAAGGAGGTGAGTCCATGGTATGCGGATATTATGAATTATCTTGTGGCAAGGATAGTACCAAAGATGCTAAACGTCAATGAGTGGAGGAAATTCTTTGCGGATACTTAAACATTATTTTTTGGAAGAACCGTACTTGTTCCGAAAGTGTAATGATAAAGTCCCAAGGAGATGTATTCCGGAATGTGAAGCATCCGATATATTAAGACATTGTCATTGACATCATGGTCTTCAATGAATGGCTTTGAAGGTCTTACAAAGTGGTTTATATTGGACATCATTACTTCTGCTTGATCCAGGGCTATCACTAATGATGGGGGATCACATTTCAAGAATTCTCAATTTGAGGCATTAATGACAAAATATGGGGTGAAACACAAGGTTGCTTTAGCTTATCACCCACAAATATTGGGTCAAGTGGAGGTGTCAAACCGAGAATTGAAAAGAATCTTAGAGAAGACGGAGAATAATGCTAGGAAAGATTGGGATTGAAGTTAGATGACGTACAACTTTGTGGGCTTATCGTACGACATTTAAGACTCCCATAGGCATGTCTCTGTACCGTATTGTGTATGAAAAAGCATGTCACTTGCCAGTGGAACTTGAACATAGGGCATATTGGGCCATAAAGAACTTGAATTTTGAGTTGAATGAAGCATATGAAAAGAGGATGCTTGATTTGAATGAGTTGGATGAATTCCGGAGGGAGGCATTTGAAAATTCTTTAATTTATAAGGAGAAGACAAAGGCATGGCATGACAAGCACATCCAAAGGAAGGAATTTAAAGTCGATGATTTGGTGCTCCTTTATAATTTAAGACTCAAGTTATTTCCGGGAAAGCTTAAGTCAAAATGGAGTGGTCCCTTTGAAGTGGTCCAAACCTTTTCTCATGGAACGGTGGAAATAAAGAGGAAAGAGGGAGCTTTCAAAGTCAATGGACATCGGCTAAAACCCTACCTTGGAGGAATCATTGAAGGTGGACAAGAAATCAAGATTAACACAAGATGTGAGATCTGTCACTCATACAAAAGCTAGTGACTTATAAAAGACAACCTAATAAGAACTTATCAATTTTTAAATCAAGTTGTTTTTGCTTTCCGTTAGTATGTGTTTTAATTTAGATTAATTAGGTTAGAATTTTAGACAAAAATCTAAGTTTTATTTAGTTGAATGAGTGAAAATTGTTATCCTAACTGGTGAATTTTTTTGTTTGTAGGTTGTCCTTGCAAATGGAGAAAAGTGATCAAGAGTGGAGCAATCTCGGCTAAATGTGAAAAATTCACTTTGCAGAAGTTGAGTTCGAGATTGCGATCTCAAACTCAAACTTCTGGAGGGCAGAATGGTCATTTGGTCGAGATCGCGATCTCACTTTTGAGATCACGATCTGTATACTCCAAACTTCTGCAAAGGCTATTTTTGCACCGAGTCGAGATCGCGATCTCAACTCCTTCTAGATCGCGATCTCGAGATCAGGCCAAATCGCGATCTGGAAACTCGATTTCTAGAACGTTTACTTGTGCAGCTAGGTTTCTTCTTCTTTTATCAGACTTTTCCAATCTTCTTAAAAAAAAATATACATTTTCTTCCCTTCAAAATCACTTCAACCATGAATTTATTTATTTTTAGTCTTTCAATTTGGAAGTAAATTGATTTTCCTTTTTAGTAATTTGGCTAATGGCCTTAAGCTGATGCCAAGTTGCTAATTAGTTTGATGCTTCATGTCTCTTATACACATCTAGATGTGTATAAGAGACAGACTAGTAAACTGTGCCATGCTTTCTCATAAATTATTGCCAAATAAGAGTAGCATGGCTAAGGGCCCTAAGCTGATGCCATCTTTGCATTTATTAATGAATTGAATTGAATGTTGATTTTGTTTGAAGCTTGAATGGTGAGACGCATGGCACAGTTTACTATTCTTAGCATTTCTACTCAATTTTAGTTCTTAGTTTATAGCTATATCATGATTCGAGTAGTTTTTGTTATTTTTGGGTATGTCTTTATGTTTAATTTTGGGTGAGTGGAAGAATGATTTATTCATATTCAACAACTAGCATAAAAGAGACAAGTTTGGGGGTGTTTATTTCTTTGTGTTGGGAATGGTTAATTTATATATATTATTGCCACTTGATGTTTAATGGATGAAAATTGATCAATTAGGTACTCAATGATGATAAATTTTGATATTCAATGGTTTGTGATTGAAGTATATGATTGATTCATTTCAAGAATTTTTGTGTGAGTGAGTAGTCCGTTTGTAACATAAAGAATTCATAACTTGGCATTACAATTTTTTCAAAATAAAGTGCTGAAATTTTAGGAAAATTTCTAATCAAATCACTTATATTATTTGGTTGATGAACTATCTTTTGGAAGAAATGAGTTAAATGAAGTAGAAGGAATTTTGGGACATTTCGTGTGTTTGCATAGGGAATGTTCTTCTAACTTGTGAATAATTGATATTCGAGATTAATTTTTGATACATTTCACTCATTTTCCTTGGTTTAGGACCGCAAAAAAAAAAAAGGAATAAGGCGAGTACGGAATTCTTTCGACATGTACCCATGTTGTTTCTCCGAAATAAGCCATTAGAGTAGTAATAAGGCGAGTACGGGATTCCGACATGTACCCATGTTGTTTCTCTGAATTAAGCCATCAGGAATTGTGTTTTAGTATACCAATAAGTTAAGGAGTAAATGTTTGTAATACTTATCATTAATCTCATATTACTTATTCCTTGTTAGAGGTTTATTCCCAAAATGTGTGACATTTGCATTTAAGTTGATTCCTAATTGAACTTCTATTTTCATGATGCCTAGTCGAGATAGTTGACTAACTTCATAATATTTGTGATTTGAGAAGTAATGATGTTTTAAATGAAAAGAACTAAAACTTTTGGTAACTCACATTAAGTAATGCTTGGTAATGTGAAATCTTGTGTAGTGAATGAATGTGTGCTTCTATGAAGAAAAAAATTTCAATTTTGGATTGATTCACTCAGATACTTCACATATCATATAGTATTGAACGTTTCTTGAGAGATTTCTTAATCATACATTGATGTTCTAAATACATCCATGATTAATCAAGTGTCATGTCAACTTTGGAGGTGTTTTTGTGTTTGAATGTTAGTAGGCTTAATTTTATTTTAATTTTTGTTTTGCTTGGGACTAGCAAAACGCTAAGTTTGGGGGTCTAATAACTCTAGTAAACTAGAGTTATTTCACTCTAAATTATAGTATTTTGATGGTTTAAATCTCGAACTTTGGGTATGTAATTGAAGATTTTAGTTAATTTAGACATATGAGTTTGAATTTCCGTTCTTGATTAAATATGATAAGTTTTTATTAAATTTCTAGCTTAATTAATTGCTTAATGGTGTTAATATCATGAAGGTAAAAAATTGGAGGTTGGAAGCTGGAATGAACAAAGCTCAAAGAACCAAATTGGAATAATGGAATTCTAAATGAAGAATGTTGGGAATAGAGTTGAGATCGCGATCTCAAACTCTCTGTATCCGATCTCAACTCGGGAAAATGCTTTAAATGTTTTTGAGTCGAGATCACGAACATCTCAAACTTTCCATATTGCGATCTCGACTCGCCGAGGGTTAAGTTGTAAGGGTAATTTTGTAAACTTTCAGCCAACAACTCCTGATTTTTGCCTTGTGTAATACTACACTATTTAAGCTACTTAAAAATAGGAAGTGAAGTAAGTAGAGTTAGTAGTAGATAGGTAGTAGATTTTAGGATAGTTTAGGATATCTCGAACCCCAAGTTTTCTTCTTTAATAGAATTTTCTATTTAATTGTCTCTTAGATATTCTTTTAATTTCTTGTCAAGTTCCAATTTTTATTAGATAATTGTAGTTGGTTAATCGCAAGGTTCGCGTAGATATAATTTTTACTTGCTCTCTAGTCTAATTTAGTAAGAATTTCTTTACTTGCAATCTGGGGTTTCTTAGGAAAATTAGGGTTCTTGATAATTTCTTGCTTTTTATTTAAGATGTGTATAAATTTCTTGCATTAATTTCTAGTTAATTCCTAGTTGGCAGCAAGAAATTATCAAGAACCCTAATTTCTTCTAAGAGTGAATTTTTGACATCTTCCCGAAATCTAGTTTAGAAATGATAGCCTTTAGTCTACAAGGTTTCTTATTTATAGTCCTTTTAATTGGGTTGTTTGCTTGCTTTTAATTTTAGTCTTAATTTGGTTAATTTAGGTTAGAATTAAGTGCTTTCTTTTACTTGCTTTTACTAGAATACATTAATTAGTTTCTTAATATCGTAATTGGTTATTTTCACTTACTTTCTTTCTAGTTAATCTAGCTTAAAATTAAGTTTTCATCACTTTCATTTAATTATGGTTTTTATTAGAATAGTTTCATCATCCATTGTTTGATTTTGCTTTACTACACAAATATTCGTAAATCTTGGTAATTGCTTTCCAACAATCCTCGTGGGACGATACCTACTTATCCTATTTGAACTATCAACTCCATATACTTGCGGAAGTTAGGTAGAGTATAGTGAATTAGTCTGGTTAATTATTGCTTGTTTGTCATTTGAAAGTTGAATTCTACCTAACGAAGCAATCAGATAGCCATATTTGTTGAAACTGAATTAGCCTTGGAACTTGTTGAACTATTGAATCAAAGCTAAATTGTAAAGGAGAATGATTAGAGCTTGCCTAGTTGAGATAGTGGACGCGAGAATTAGGCATGAGCTCCAACCATTTCAGATTTTCTAGCACTCTATATAACCTCTTCCAAACTGTGCTGTCAGATTGAACTCCACTCCATGTAAAGTTACTACTTGAAAAATTGACTTCAATCATAACACAAGCATCTATGGTAGAAGCGAAGTCCTCCATTGCCTGAAGATCCTAGTTGGCTAACCCCTTATACTCAGATAAAGTTGTACTAACATTAAAATCACCACCCCAAATCCATGGTTGGATTTGGGAAGCCACAATAGAAATCAATTATTGCCATAATTCCATTATCTCGAGCCTCAGACATTTTGCATAAACAAAAGTAGCCTAAGTAGCCCATTCTCAATCATTATGGATAACATTAACGTGAATGAATTAATATCGTGATTCATATGGACTTGCAAATGAAACTTCCCTCTCAAAAATAGCCAAAATTTTGAACTAAAATTACTGGCACTGAAATTAAACACTAACAAATTTTGAAAATGCTCCAATTTATTGACATCCAACAAAATTAAATGATAATTAAAAAATCAATATAGTGGATGGGATTAACTGCTTTAATCTCTTTAGAGGCGACCACGAATGTTCTAGATTAACATGTTATTCTTTGGGAATTAGAGCTTCGGTAGCGCTAGTGATACAAAGAGCCTGTCTAGTTAGAACTGTCCGTAGAATTACGTATTGTCACTTTTTAATGGTTCTCCATTTAGTCGGCTGATCATTGGACTTCTGAGAAGAGAGGAGTTTTCGTCTAATTTCCAAAAGAAACTCATGAAGTGCACATTGTAATTCTCTCCTTTATCAAGATGGACGAACAATATTATCATAAAATGATAGCGTATCAACCACATTCGATTATTGTTTAATCGGTTTTCTCTTTGGTATCTAGCTGGTGAAACTGTGGATAATGATCATCATGAATAGTTTGAGGGATTTTTTTACGTCCAAAGCTCATTGATTTTAATTTCCAACCCATTTGAGAGCCCAGATTTGAAAACAACGTCCATTGCATGATTTCCTCATCCATCACATGAATAATTGTATTCTTGTCTATAGGAAGCAGCAACTGAGGGGATAATTGCTTTTGAATTGCCTGGAACCATGCTCTTCTTTTTCACAACCAGAAGATCATGGTCCAGAAGCATGGGAATGGCAGTTTTTCCAGCATTGTCCAAACTCGAGGAGCTAGGGTTTGTAGAATTAGGGTTTTCTAAGCCAGGGTTTTCCAAAGCAGGTGTTGGGGTTGAAATTGTTTTTGGGACCTTCGATTCTATGGATTTAGGAACCCATTGCGTATTTGTACTTGAATTCACCAGCATAGAAGAGTTAGGCTTTTTGGAGGCAGCATCTGTGGTAGGGTTTGTTCCATCAATTTTTGGAACGTCCTTTAATTATTGAATATTGTGTTAAACACCTTTCACTAGAATGTCCCACTTTTTGGCAATGGCTACAAAAATCTGTAACCTCTTCATACACTATTGGTTGCCATTGTCCCTTCTTACCATTCCCTACATATATATGACAAAATCTTGGCTTCGTGAGATCAAGCTCCACGCAAACTCTGGCTTTACTCGGACGAGACACGGATACTTTGGAGGCATCAATCTTAAGATGGTTTCCCACTAATATCGCAATGGAAAAAAGTGTCGCCATATGGAACAAATAAAAAAGCAATCCGTCTAGGGTTATCCATACTGGAACAATTGGAGATTCAATATCAACTAAGAAATCTGGAGTCCATTTTAAGATTTTCATTCCAAAGCCAAGAATGATCCAGAATCCTCTGTACCAACATCGACGGTAATCCTCTTCACGATGAATGTTAAATTAACACAAGAAGAGGAAGAGAACACCTTCCAGGTTGAACATAAAGACGAAATCAATCCTCAAAAATTCTTTCTCAAAAGAATCCATTGAAATTTTTAAGGCCGACCCCTTGAAAATTTGCCCACAAAAGCAAAACGCAAACGCTTTGATAAAATCTGAGCTTGTTCTGCGGTGAAGAAAACAGTTGGGTTCTCCTCGAAATGTTGGAAGGGGAGCAAGCAAAATAACAATGTCTATGGAGGACACGACTGATGCAAATGATCGAATTGGGAGAGGAGGTTGGGGTTGCCCTTCAATTGGAGATTGAAGGGTAGCCATGGCTAGGGTTAAGATAAGATATGCAAGGAAGAAAGAGCTTAGGAGAGAGGGAAGAGCAAGCTTCAACCAATATTCATGCTAAAGATTACAAATTTTGAACTAGACTGATACATGTTGTTTTAATTTATTTTCCTAAATGGTTCTACATTAAGTAAACTTTTTTGTCTTTTAATTTGACTTTTTTTTTGGTATTTTTTAGTTTGAGTATACACATCAACATAATTAGGTGGAGATATCTACTCTTGGCTTCGTGTAATTGTGAAGTTCATTCTCTCGGTTGTGATTCCTGTGATCCATCTCCTTGAAGGAGTTTATTTTCTTTTCCATTTTTCATAAGCACCATTTTCAGGATTTAACTGATTTTTCTTTTTTCTTTTTTAAAAAACCTACCCCTCCCCCACCCTTTACTGACTCGAACCCATGACCAATAAGTCATAGAGGAAGCGTCTTACCACCAAAGTTGTATTTCATTGTCAGATTTAACTGATATTTCTACCCTATTTTTCGTAGATTTATTTTTAATTTTCCTATTCATATTTAAGGTTGATAACATTTTGATTTATATCTTGTCTTATGGTATTTTATTCCTTTATATTTCACGAAGCTTGAATACGGCTTTAGTTCCACTCTTGACAATTTTGGTTGTGTTCTCTTAATCTATGTTATTCATTGATCAAAGATTTTCTGCCCTCATTTTATTTTCTTTTGTTCCTGTAGTCTTTTATTTTTTATTTTCGAGAGGGGGGGTCAATATATTATCTTTTAAGGGAAGTTGGCTACTTTGTTGTTGGAAGAGTTTAGTTTTTTTGGGACAAGCATTGTCTCCATTTAGAGAAAATGGCCTCCATTTATCCTTAAAAAAATAAATTTTAAAATATTTTTAAAAATTTAAATCATTCATAATTTAAATCATATTTTGTATAAATGCTTTGCAAAAAAATTGAAAAAAATAATAGCGCTTTACTATTTGATTTAGGTACTTTACATTTCATCAAAATTTGAAAATTTTTACACCGTTCAGATGTGACATAAAATTCAATGGTGAAATTTTTTCCTGAATAGATTGATTTTTGATATGATGATATATTCGATGAGATAAAATTAATGGTTTGTTTAGATTATTTTTTTACGTATTAATCATTTAGATATAGGTAAATAGACAATAAATAGAGGGAAACTAAATGGAGAGATTCCAAATCCCTTTTGTTTGTGTACCATGGTACTTAAATGCCTTTTTTTCTCTTAACTTTTTAAGAGTTTTGATTATGGAGGGATTTTGCAAAAAATGGGTAAAAGTGAGAAAGAAAGGAGTTGAGTGCTCAGTACAAAAGTCAAAATGCGGATTTATTAACAAAGTCTAAAAAATAATTATTTTTGTTCGTCGAAAGTAATTTTAGGTGGTATGTTGTAATTTAAGAGGAATTTATTAAATAATTATCTACATTAATTAATTAATCATGATCTGTAGGTCTGAATTGAATCTATATGTGAATTAGTCATGCTCTGCACAACCTTTCTTGCTGTTCTCTTCAAGGTATAAAATATTTTTCTGAGTTTTTAATTTGATTTTTTATTTTATTATATAGAATCTAAATGTTTTTAGTTTTTTCTTTTATCTATACCGAAAAAGGAGAAAGGTATAAATCTCTCACATCCAAATTTGTGTTTTTTTCCTGTTCCTTTTCTTTTTTAATAATTTTTTATTTTCTTCTAGTTTTTGTGTTCTTTTCTTTAGTGTGGTTGCTTTCTTTGATGTCTATCAACCCTATTCTCCTGCAAAGAGGTAAAGGCATTAGGTTCATACCTATTCTTAAATCACATAAAGCTCGAGCCGTCGAGATCAACATAAATATCAGTAATAACACAAGGTATAGTGAAACTCCCTGGATGTTTCTTCTTTTTAGGTAGTATGCTTAAGAGTTGTCTATTACAATTTTTTGCAACTTTTGGCATTTCTGCATTCTCCCATTGCTTGTATGTCGGCATACTCCTCGGTATCTTTATAATCCTCTAGAATGCTCGGTACCTATACATCATCTACATATTTATTCAAGAGAATAGAACAAGCTTTACCCTTTCATTTCTCAAATCTTAAACAAATGCGTAAAGGATGAGCTCAATCTTTTTGAATGTTTCTATAATCCCTTGGCGATTTATGATAAATCACCATCTCCTGATTGTGGTTGCAAGGTCTAACTTATTTTTCTTTCTTTCCTAAACTATTTCTTCATCTCTTCTTGGTATGCAACTAATTAGCCTCAGCCAGTTTCTGTCAGGTATTGAGTTGATGATGATTTCATCTACCTATTGAAAGACCTCCTATTTCATCATTCTTTTCCATTAGGGAGTGTTACAAGATCTTTTCTATGGACGGTTTAACTCTAGCACCCCTTTGACTGCATTAATGTATAAAGACTCGTCATCTTGGTTAGGAAATTTCATAGCTTTAAAAGCTTTAAATTTTACCTCCTCATAGTTCAATCCCATGGTAAGTTTAATTTTTTCCACAACAATGAGCTTTCTTCCTGTAGTTAGAAAGATCTATCAAGAACTATAGGAATACTTTAAAATCAAGAATTATAAAATCAGCAGAAAAAATAAACTTATCAACCTTTACTAGAACGTCCTCAATGATACTTCGTGGATGAGCCAGAGTCCTATCGGCCAACAGGAGGGTCACATTTGTTGGTTTTTCTTCTCCTATCCCAAGTTTTCTGAAAATAGATAAGGGCATCAAATTACACATCTCCTAAATCATACAAAGCCTTACCTATAGACTATGTCTCCAATACGTACAAGGGATGGTAAAGCTCCCGGGATCCTTAAGCTTTGGCAGTAACTTTTGTTTGAGAATTGCTTCTACACTCCTCTATCAAAGCTATCGTTTCAAAATCTGTGATCTTCCTTTATCTAGATAAAGTTTCTTTCATAAACTTGACATAACTAAGTATTTGTTCTAACGCCTCTATGAAAGGAATAATAATATATAATTTTTTAAAAATTTCTAAAAATTTGTGAAACTAACCATCAAACATGTATTGTTTGAGCCGCTAGGAATAAGGTACTAGAGGGAAATGTGGCTTGACTTGATACTCTCTAGTTGCTTATTCTCCTCCTGCTTTTTCCTCTTCAACTATTACTTCTTCGTCATATTCCTTTACTTTCTCTAGTTGGTTCTTGGCCACCACTTCTTTACCACAATAGAGAGTGACCGCTTTGCATTGCTCACTACCATCATTCTTTAGGTTAACCTCCATGTCACTTGGTAAAGAATCCTGGGGACTATTATTTATGGCAATGGCAAATTGCCTCATTTGAGTTTCCAAGTTTCTTATCGATATCGAATGGCTTTGAAGGATGGCATTCTAATTTTGAAGCATTGCATAGGTTTTTGCCATGTACTACCCCAAGAGGTCCTCGATGCTATCACTTTTTCCAAGGATTGGCTAGGTTTGCCTATTCTACCCTTGGAATCCAGGCAGCATTGGTGGTCTTATTGAGCTGTTGGCACCACTTTTTCCAGGCAAACTTGCGGTAGTTTCTCCAACTAGGGTTGTATGTGTTAGAGTATGGATGTTCAGTGATTGGTTGAAATTGCCCATGTAATTGATATCCTCGAGATTAATTGGACACAGCTTAGTGGGTGTCCTTCATGGCATATTTCACGAGTTGCTACCATACAGTGCATCTATTTTGGCTAAATATTCACCTTTTCTAGCATTTTGGTGAGGGCCTCTAATTGTGCAGCTATTGTTGTGATTGAGTCCATGTTGTGCATTCCTATTGTTTTTCTAGGCATGTTGCATTCACTTGCCAACTGGTAATTGTTTGAGGACATGTCTTCAAGCTTTTTCAAGCCTTCTCAAAACTTTTGTAAGGATTATTATTACCCTACTAGCTGCTGCATCAATTATGGTCCCGGTCGACCCATGCAACCAGTTGCAAAAGTCTGAATTTGCAACTAGCCTGGCAAATCGTGATGTGGGCACAACCTTAGTAAATCCTTCAATCATTCTCATGCCTCGAAAATTGGCTCGTTATCCTATTGTACAAATGAGTAATATCATTTCTTAATTTTTTTGTTATAAAAAGTTGGAAAATTTTACTCAAAAATGTTTGGCAACCTAAAGGGGTTCCAGGTAGTAATGGAAAGTGGGAGTTGTGATATACCCACAACTTTGACTTCATCCTTGAGAGAGAATGAAAAAGTGAAAGTCTGATTGCATCATTAGATAGCTCGTTATGATGAAATAAGTAACATATTTCAAGAAAATTGAATATATGCACATTTGAGTCATTATTTGGTGCTCCACCAAACATATCCGATTTTTGAACCATTTAGATAATTTGTGGCTTTAACTCAAAGTTATCTGCCTAGATTGGTGGCTTAATCTAATGCTTGACTGAAGTCCATTCAAGGTTGGCATAGTGAAGTTCTACTTAAAGGAATCAACTCCTCATTATCAATAATGATATCACTAGGTTAACTGGAACCTAATCGTCTGCCATCTCCATTATTGATTGGAATCCTTATCTAGCTTCTTTTCATAGTAGATGTGTGGTAGAATCAATTTCAAGGTCTAAGGGTATAATTTACCTATTTGACCTTCTTGGCATAAAAGTCAAAGACCTGCAAAGCAAAACATGAAAAATGAAAAACTATAAAATAGAATAAAATAAAATAATTCAAAATAAAAACAAATAATTATAAATTATTAAGTTTAGACTACAATTAATGTACTTACTTAGATGTTAATATTCCATGCAATGTTAGAACTGAGCCCCCGCAATGGTGCCAAAAACTTATTCTTGCGGCTATTAGACACGACTCACAAATTACAAAAGTATACGTATCGAATAAGTAATATAATGATGAGTAGAATATCATTCCCACAAAGACTACGCGAACTCTCTATTAAGTAACTAAATGCCACACTTTTGATCATATCTAAACTAAGTCTCTTAACAATGGAGTAATAACAATAAAAACACTGAATAAAAATAATACAATAATTTAAGTAAAGAATAGAGAAAGTCGATAATATTTATTTATGTACGGTTCATTCGTCCTTACCAATCCCCTCAATTGATCCATTTATTGGTTCTATCAATTCTTGATTCACTTATGCTGTTTATTCCTCTAGGGTTTTATGCAATTGTGAATTATCTTTCGACTTCTTTCACAAATCTACTAAACTGAGCCAATTCACTATATTTCTAGGTGATTCGAGCCAAATTTAATGCATAGATGACCACTCTATAGGACTATCTAAGAAGAATAGGTATCTTTCGATCCGTATTTACAAACAACCATCCTTCACTGTAGAATTTTTGAACAAAGGCTAATAAAACCAATTCCTAACCCTAAAGATTCTCTTTCGATTTCTGAGTTAGGGCTAGTTTAAATTAATTTATAAGTTGATCAGACTTATAAATGCATTTAATAATATCTAATTAAGCAAATCATGAGTAAGATCATAATCATGAATGAAACAAATCAAATCAATTAAAATTCTTAGCAAGTTATGAGTGAAACCGTAGATTTAGGAATTAGTGCATCATCTAACTGATTGATATAGCAGAAGATTCAATTCCAAGCATGAATAGCATATAGAATACAAGAAATACGGAAGAGAATGAAAAACTAGGGTTGTCAAATTGAGCCTTCTTTTCTTTTTCACTTGCTTTCTTCACCCACGATCACTCTTGTGTTGATTCTCTTATTTGTAGCTATCTGATGTTTTATATCAATTGATATTCTCTCTCTTTCTCTAAAATATGCTAATTAATACCCTAACATAACCCTTATGTAATGATTATTAGGGTTTACATGAAGATGGGTAAAAGTGATGTTTCCCAAACCTTATTTTGATGATGACATATGCACTAAACTTTGAATTCAAGCCTGTGCAGGTCTACTATCTTATCTGCTGGAAACAAGATTTTTGGACGCAGTACACCGTCCGAACTATACTACATCTTTCGAACGAACAAGAACGTCCGATACAGACTCCCACGGACGCAGTTCACTGTCTGAATGGATAGGCAGAAAGAAAACTTTTTCGAGTACCTAGGTGAAGCACAGAGACAGGAGTAATGGAAATATTGCATTGGAGGACGCATATTTCTGTCTGATAGATAAGGTGGAATCAAATCTCCTAAGCTTCCCAAATGACGCATATAACTGTCCAAAAAAAGTCTGCTTCGGACGAACAAGATTGTCCAAAACCTAGTTCGGACGATGGAACGAACGCATGCTCGGCCGTTTGAATGGCATTCATCACACACACTCTAAACTGAGATCGGACGCTTGGTCGGACGCACAACTAATTCATTGGACGTCCGAAACCCTAACAGCTAGTTTTTGTGCATTTATTATTGAGCCGTTGGGAAGTAGTTACAACCAGAATTTATTGCTCCTAATAAATACCTGCTCTATTGTTTTTGTATAAACATCTTACACATTGAATACAAGTTAGTTGAAAAGCAATTTGAGTGAAATTTAGCAAATGGGCAATATTGTATTAGTGTGTACATTGAAGTGCAATTCAAAAATATTGAGTGGAGTGATAATTTTGTACTAAAGTGAGGTTAAGAGTAAAATTCTTGGCTCAACTAAAGTGAATTAGTGTGAGCAAGGATTGTCCTATTTTGTGTACATTAGAAGATTATTGACTCACCAATTTTGTGAAGCATTCTGGTGGATCAACACTTCAAGCTTGGTAGTTTGGAAGTGTTGCTTGTTTAATTTCTCTCTTTACCTTTTTTATATTCCATAAGCTTTATTGTCTTTATATCTATTTGATAGTTTAAAAGATTTTATTGGTGATTATTTTGCAAAGTATTTTTTAAGAAACCTAATTCACTCCCTCCCCCCCCTCTTAGGTTGCCTTGAGGCCAACAAAAAGAATATCCAAAATCCCAGGTCAAATCTGCATTAAAACCTGTCAAAAACTGTTAGAACAGGAGGCTAGGTACCCCTGCCATCCTTCTAGGTGATGACAGTGTCCAGCCAATAGTGGTTGGGCATCCATGCCATGCTTTAGGGCACTAGCAGTGCCCAGCTCTCGCTAAGGATACCCAGTCTTGCCCCATTTTAACTAGTTTTGATTTGTTTTCACCTCGTTTGACCTTTATTACAAATAAAACCTACAAAAAACATTTTAAGGGTATAAATATACATACATAAAAATAAGGAAAACCTAATTTACAGACTTGGGGTGTAAAATTGCAAAAATATCCCTACTTTAAAATTAAAACTTTTGAATTACGAACAAAAGCCAAGTTAAAAGTACATGAAAAATACTCTCTTTTAGAGAGTTAACAAAGTGTGACCTCTATCTTGGAGGGTAAGAGTATGTAAGATCTTAATCAAGGAGGAATAGAGTAGTTGAGGACTCTGTCTCTATGGGCAAGAGTAGTTGATGGTTGTATCTAGGAATGCACTTTCTGATACAAGAGCATGTAAGGGTTTTACCATCGACGATAAGAGTTAGTGAGATTTCTACCCCAAAGGACAAGAACAAGTAAGAACTCAACCTTAGAGAGTGAGAGTAGTTGATAACTCTATCATTAAGGGTACGAGTAGGTAAGGGCTCTACATTGGAGGGTGAGAGCTAGTGTGAACTCTATTTCAGAAGGCAAGAGTAAGCGAGAACTAAGCCTCCGAAGGTGAGAGTAATGTAGACTTAGAATAATCCCTTGAAATGATTTTGGTTCCCCTAGAGTGGTTGATTAGACTCGGGATTAACGGTGTAAATGGACATAAATAAATCAGACACTTTAGTATTCAAACTTATTTGATTATTTTAATGACTTTGAAATCTTATTCATGTTTGGCTTATTTATCTTTCTAGCCAAACTCAAACTAGATTTTATCGAGCCATACTCGAGTAGTTCAAAATTTTATACGTAAATTTAAAATGTTTAGTTTATCGAGTCGAGTTCGAGACAAATACAAAAAATTAACGAAAACTAAATTTTGCTCAAATTTGGCTTGATTATTAACAAATTTAGCTCGAACAAGCTCCTATCGAGTCGAGTTCGATTCGAGTATTAACTAGTTTGAGTTTAGTTACAAAACCGTGCCGGTTGGGAGGGCAAAAGTAAGGAGTTCTACCTAGAAGGTATGAACAGGGGTTCTTCTCCTTGAATAAGTTGATGCTTAAGTTGTTGTATTATGAGGATATCCTTAAACATAGCATCTAGATTGCCTTAGTTTATGAGGATATCCATTCTTGTCTATAGTTTGAAGATTAGGATCTCCAGCTTGACCCTAAGGCGATCCATTACCTGATGGATCAATTTGATTGATGTTAGGAGTTGAGCTCTTTTCCTCATTCTGAGTTGTTCAGGTGAGTATTGTACATCTTAAGTGCTATAACTTATGATGGTCTTTAGTTCTTGTTTCTAGAGACAATATCAAATATTGATGCTATTTTGTTGCCAAAACCTAGGTCTAGGTCCGTAGAATGTTCAAATAGTAATCCTCCAATGCAAAGGTAAGGGTACTACACCGTACTTATGTCTGGAATACCCAAGGATAAAAATACAAGGGTGTGGGACTTGTATTTTCAGGAAAGTTTTGATGCTCAAGTTAGTTGCCTTAAACAAGATGTCCAAGTTAGGTTCCTTAAACAAGAGGTTATAATAAGAAAGAGTTTGAGAGCTACAAGTTAGTAAATTAGATGTGTTTGTATCAAATACCTTTGACAATTGTGCTATTTATATTATTTTTAGAGGCATTTGATGGGTTTGAGTAGCTAACAAGCTTGATTAAAACTATCTAACCCATTTAGGCCTTATTTGACTTTCGGTCACCTTGACATGAGGCCAAAAATGATTGAAATGTCCTTTTGACTAGTTGATCTCTTTTCTTGTGTACGTTATTTGTTGAGAAATTTTTACATTGACCGAATATATAGTATAGTATTATACATTTCTTAGTCCATGTTAATTCATTCCATAATGAAATTATATCATGACTGAATCTATATAAGAATTTCTCCATTTGTTCAATGTCATGTTTTAGTATCATCAATGGAAAAAAAAAAAATGAAAGAATATCATTATCTTTAACTCAAAAATTTCCTGCACGATAATTCTTGGTAAAAGTTTAGGTATATTGTTTGCGAATAGCATTGCTCTTTCAAAGTCATTCCCGGTCCCCCACGTGCAACTTGGCTACACATTTTATACCACGAGTATTCTGGATGACAGCAAAAGTCACCACAGAGCAACTATCAACTTTGAATAGTAATTTTTTTTACTTGCTATAAATCGACATGAAACCCCAAAAAACGAATAAGAGAGTGTAATTTCATTACAATGCGCCACTTTGACCTGAAACATCTAAGAGATGGAAGTGTTATGATGTTCCTCGTGTTACTTTCTTTAATGAAAAAAAGAACTAATTAAAACAAGGGGTTAAATGCACTAAACTTTTCTGAACTACATTATGATTTGTACTTTACCCCTTCTAATCTTCATTTTATAAGTATTTAACCTTTTCTTTTTGAGTTATTGGAAAAAAATACCCTTACTCAGTAATTTTTTCTTTCTTTTTGCCACCCTTCTTTTTCATTTTTTCCCCTTTCCCCATTCTTTCTTTTTCTTCATTTATTGTTTTCTTTTTCTCCCTTCTCACTAGCCATTGTTCAATTTGTTATAAATATTTGTAAACTTAGAGTAATTTTTTTAATTTCATTTAACTAATTATTTATTTTATTGTAAATTATTTATTTTTTAATTCTTATTATAACAAGAGGTATATTTGTTATATTGATAAAGTATTTTTTTTATCTAAAATTAAATTATAAAATTTTATATAAACAAGTTGGATTTATAATGACTCAACTATAGTAAAAACAAATAAGCAAATTAATTAACTAGTAAACTAATTATTTGTATAATAGTTTACTACTTCGTTCCCTATGTTGTTATTATTTTTATAATTGGGACATATAAATTTTTTAAATTTGATTGTAATTCATTAATTTTTTTAAATATTATTATTGTAAATTCAGTACAATTTTCTATGTAATAGAATATATGTTAGTTACATCAAAATGCACTTAAATTGTTAATGAAATAATTTATATACATAAAAAGAAATTAGAGTTTCAATAATTCAAAATTTTGAGTCTCAATAAATCAAATATTAGTTTAAAAAATCCAAATAAATAGATAAAAATAAAAATAAAGGTTAATAATTTATCACTGTAAAAAAAACAATAAATAAAAATATTACTAGTTGATTGATTTACTTATTTATTTTTACTACGGTTGACTAATGATAAATCTAACTTGTTTATATATGCTTTTATAATTTAATTTTAGATAAAAAATATTTTATCAATGTGTGTGTGTGTATAAATATATATTTATGTACACATACATATATATAGAGGCTGTATATTTACGCTTATACTTATATCTATATAGAGACAAGACTACTCTCATACCTTATATATATATATCTTGTCATAAGAAGAATTATGTAAATTAAACAAAGTACAACAAAATAAATTATTGGTTAAAGAAAATAAAAAATTATTCTAAATGTACAAAGATTTATACAGAACAAATGAAGTAGCTAATGGCAAGCGATAGGAGAGAAAAAATAAATGTAGAAAAATGAAGAAGGGGAAAAGGGAAAAAAGTGGGAAAGAATGGTAGAAAAAGAAAAAAATAATAATAATTACTTAACAAAGGAATTTTTCTCTAATAATACAAAAAGGTGGGGATAAGTGCCTATAAAATGAACAGGAGGAGGGTAAAGCACAATTCATGGTGTAGTTCAGGGGGTTTAGTGCACTTAACCCTAAAATAAAAGAAGTGCACGTGTGGCTTTTTTTATTTTTTTATTTTGTAAGCGCAAGTGTGGGTTATAAGTCAGGTTTAGGTAAGTTCTTGCTTGCGGTTGTAGTTGTAGTCTTGTAGAGTTCTAGTCCGAAGTTTATCTATATATCTATGTAGGGACGTATTTTATATGAGATCAAAATTATTTGCCACATACTAATGCAACAAAATAGTAGTTCGAATTTTTCACTAGTATGCAAATAGCTCTCAACTTTAAATTTAGTTAAACAACTCGCGTAATTATTTATTTGGAGTCAATTTGATTCCAATGTATAAACCATCCAAACTCAATCATAGACTAAGTATAACCAGGAACATATTTGGCAGACCATGGGGGATCAACATCCGGAGACAAATGAAAATGCTAATAAGATTGGTAGGGCTAGAGCAAAAGACGACACATGGTATTCTTCTTTAAAAGTTTGTATTTCCACGAACGATGTTTTTTCTTATGCCTCAGAATTGATTCAGTGGATATTGATACTGGTGGCATTGTCACTCTTGCAAAATAAAGGATTGGGGAATAGATAAACTTGTTATCCAACGTTTTTCATTAAGTACTACTGCTGCAAGACTAGGAAAGAAAGTAAACTAGCTAGTTCAACTTCTCCAGTTTTGTATTTGTCTTGAACAATCTCTTCAAACCTACTTTTCAGGAAATGAAAACAGGTGAAAATAGATAATTCATTTGAGAAAGCGTAGCTCCTAGGTATTACTCTCAACTTATTGTTGCATTTTTTTTCCCAATAACAACAGTAGTGTTAAAGGTATCCAAAATAGAAGAGAAAATAGTAGTTCTGCCGTAAGCAGAAGGAACCGGATATTCAGAATGGACCATGACGGAGTATACAATGTAACTTAAAGAATGAAACAAGTTAATGAACGAGAAATAGAAATGAGAAACAAGTATAGATCAAAAGGTAAGATTACGTTTTTTATGACTTAAACTATGGGTTCACTCACCAATACGTATGTAAAGAGCCAATATATCGTCTTTGAAAATATATGTAAAATAAATGAACTAATTCTGTATGTTGCAAAATATAGAGAAAAAACTGCACAAAGAACCAACTTTTATCACATAATTCTTGAAGTTTCTCTAACAATTTTTTATACCCCTTTGGGAAACAAGAGCTAAGAAAAAAGTCCTTTCTTACTATATTATGGTAAAATGCAAATAACCCCTTTGTGTTTTGTCAAGTAGGCACTTTACTTATGTGGTTATCAAATGTGTGTTTGACTCTTTGTGTTTAATTATTTTTTTACAAAATTGATAGAATCTATCAAAAATTAAACTTAATTATAAAATGTCCAATATATTCCTAACTAAATCAAGTACCTAATAAAGTTTTGGGTCAAATTAAAAATTTTTAAAAAAAAGTAATAAAGTTTTCGGTGAAAATTAAAAAAAAAAAGGAATCAAATTAGATATAAAAAAAAACCTAGCACTCTACCTCCTTCCTGCGCAACAACCATCCTTTTCCCTTTCCTAGCCATTGCTACCACTATATCCCTTCTCCAACTCAGCCACAATCAGCACGTCCCTTACCCTATTCCCTCTTTCCTTCCAATCTCCCTCTGTAGCCCACTCACATCTAGATGTGTATAAGAGACAGGTGTAATTAACTGAGAGCTATATTTGTTCATTTAGCAAAAATATAAGACGCCAACAAGATAAAGTTGATCATTAGTTCAGATGTGTTTAATGCTCAAGGTAGTGGGAAGGTGGTACCCCTTCTCTACCCGATCTGCTGCCTTTTTCCCTCTCCCACCATTTCCTTGCCACCCTAACCCCCTTTCCCTACCCTGATCTACAGCCCTTTTCCCTCTCCCACTACTTTCCCGCCACCCCTACCCTGATCCATAGCCCTTTCCGCTCTCCCACCACCTAGGGGAGGCGGAAAACCTGGCTGGTCTCTCCCCTCCCCTACCCGTCCAAACCACAATGACCTTCTTCTCTCCCAATCTAGATTTGGGTACCCCTGCTTCTTATCTTTCCATTTGCCAGCGAAATATGTGGGATTGTAGTTGCTAAAACTAGGATGATGGTTATGGAGTCAAAGGGGTGAGAAAAAATTTTAGGGCCTGGGTGAGAGAGGGGAAGGGTTTTGCTGAGGGAACGGTAGTGGCTAGGGTGGAGAGGCTAGATGGTGGTGGTTGGAGTTAGAAGTGGATGACGGGTGGCAGGGATGGGAAAGGATTAGGGTTTTCTGGGTAAAATTGTCGATTCAAAACTTATTTTATTAATATTTTTTAAAAAGAACAATCTCATTCATGCTATAGGCATTTGATCCTCAAACATGGTTAGTTTTAAGAAAAATAGTTATTTTGCAAAAATATTTAACCACAAGAGAGTCAAACGCACATATAATAACCACAAAAGTTAAAGTGCTTATTTGATAAATCCTAGTGTTATTTGCATTTTACCGCTATATTATTGACATTCAATTACATCAACTCTCACTCCAAAATTAATTGCATTTTGTTTTAGTCTTAATCATTGTGATGATAGTTGTAAGATACACGGCTAAAATGTAACGATCTGATTAGAACTTTATCGTGTTATTTTATGATGAAGTGCTTCACAAGTAGCAGCCAAACATGAAAGAATGCGCAAAAGCTGTATAGGGTTCTTTCAATTGCTTCTAGACCGTCGTCTTAGTCTCTTGAAAAGGGCCTGCCTCAACTAATTTACTATGATTCACCGTGTGAGTCGACAAAGTCGTCGTTAAATAACAGCAAGCAGGATCTAGTAAGAGGAAAGTACTGAAGCGTGACGCCTACTTCTGTGCCCCATGAAACTATCTGATAATGATAATTATTGCAAGCCAAATTTGCCCAAACGAGCACGTAATCGCAGATTAATATATGGCAGTAACTGGATAAATTTCAACTCAGATTTGGACTGTTTCGTGTATGACTAACATATGTGATGAATAAAGGTGCTACAAAGGATAAATAGAGACGAGAACTTATTGAACGAATATAGAAAATAGAGGGTTGTAGTCCTGTCATTGGAAATTATGATTTTGTATACAGATATTAACAATCGACCACTCAGACTTTCAGTCATGCAATCGGCAAGTAGAGTTTCGAGGTTACGTTTAGAAACTAATCATCTGTAGCCAAATGTGAAACTATTATAGCCGATTGCAGACTGAATTGTGTATTGAAAAAATGGCAGCGTAACTTTTGTAGAATCATAACGAAGATATATAGGCCAACAAACCGCTTTAAGAGAAAAGAAAGGAAAGCGGTTTAATTTGAGAGGAAAGTAACGAAGGCAAAAATTTAAGCAATAACAAGTAGGATCCAAACAACAGAAATAGAAAAATCATTTACTACTCATTCTGCATTAAGTAATGAGTATTTTAGGCCGTATTGTGAGACTTCCTATTTTTTAGTTATTTTAATAATTGTCATGTCTACTTTACATTGCGGAATGTATAACCAAAACTTACTCGAGAAATAGTGCAACACCACACACGATTATCATACCTACTCTACATTACAGAGTGTGTGATAGAACTTACTCAAGAAACAGCACAGCACAACACAAAACAGTAATGAAGATACATAGAGTTTCTTTTTTTTTTTTTGAAAAAAAAAAAAATACATCTTTTTGATAACTCAAACTCTAAATTGTAGAAAAGCGTCTTAGTGTTTAAACCACAACATTTCGTGCATCATTAACTCAAGTTAAGTTAATTAATCTTTTTATTTTGAAGTGCCGGACAAGTAGAGTACCAATCTTCAATTCTGAACTACTCTTGTCTTTTTCTTTACACATTGTTTTTAGTTGTTTCAGTCGATTCATATTGAGGCTTGAGACGTGTGAAAGAGTGCAAAAACTCTACAATATGTGATAACGCTTCGTACAGGATTTTTCTTTTTGTTTTTTCAATAAGCATCTAAAAGAGTTTTTCTAGCCTTATAAAACATGTTCTTCAGAAAATTTTCATTGGGCATGGATGTTAATTAGCCTTGGGAGCAATATGCAACTCCGTATTTTCAGGAATTTTTGGATACAAAGCTGAAACTTTTCACGAATGCTTCAATGGAAGAAACTTTGGGTAGGGGAATATTTAAGTTTGGACATAAGATTTTATTCAAGCATAGCGAGAGTTTTATACCCAGTTTAAGATTGCCTGCAGCTAGTTAAAAAATAAATAAATAAATAAATAAAATAAAACAAATGAGGTAGGAAGGGAAAGGAAGGAAGGCGTCGTCATGCAATATTAGGCCGTTTAGGAATCGGGAGTCGACCCTTGTCTCAGCTCCGGCTCTCATGAAGGATACTATATTATATATGCAAGGATATATTTAAAATATAAGGTTAATTACAATTTATTACCGTAAACTTTAATGGTATACTTTGAGCATTAAACTCTCTGAACTAATGATCAACTTTAATCTTGTTGGCGTCTTATATTTTTGCTAAATGAACAAATATAGCTCTCAGTTAATTACACTTTAACCCCTTAAACTTTATTATCCCTAATACTTTACTCCTTAACATTATGTTCTGATCATTTAACTTCACCCGTTATGTCAACTCGGCATTTTGATCATTCTGTTCTTTTTTTTTTAACCTTCTTTTGCTCTTTATCCCTCCACCAACTAATACTACCATCATCCAACAATAAAAAATAATGCACTTTTTCTTTTTATTTTTAAAATAATTTTTATTTTATTCTAATTTAGAGCCCAAATAATTTTAAACAATAAAATTTAATTCAAAATTTTGAGACTCGTGGGCATATTTTTCTATTTTTGTCAAAATTTCAAGTTAAATTAATCATTCTAATCAAAAATTGTGAAATTTGTTTTCAAGAGACTAATTTGTGACGGTCTAAGAAGCTGTCTCTTATACACATCTAGATGTGTATAAAGACTAGCCATAAGAGCCAATAAAAATGTCAAATTCAATTTATAGGCATCTTTTCATATAAAATTCTATATGAATCAAGTCTTCTCCTTGTGAAAACTTGATTTATCAGACAAAAATTAACATAAAAGAAATTAGGATAAAATAGAAGTAAAATGATCATATTGTTTAACTAATATAAAAGTACTTTAATACCAAAAATATAATGTTAGAGATTAAAATGTTGGTAACTATAAAATTTAAAAGGGGTAATAAAGTGTAATTAACAGTAATATTATTAATAGTATGGGTAAATCTTTCCTAGCATATAAAAAATTTTCACACTATTAGTTTAAATATATTCCACATCTGCATTCTGAATATCAAAAAATATGTTTGCATATATAGCATACAATTATCGTGATGGTGTAAAAAGTTTGTTACAGAAAAAATCCACTAAGGATAATATTAGCATCAAACCTAATTAAGGATTTATTTAACATCTCAGATGCACTAAGGATATAGTGGAGAGGAATTAGAAAAGAAATTATCCAACTCCCCTATCGAGACTTGCATATGTTTATGGTAGAATTGCCTTTGCTCAATTTAGAATTTTTTTATATTATGAATCCTTTGTAATGTTAAACAGTAACAAATTATACTACAAAAAAAACCCAACTGTAATAAACACAAGTGTATTCGGTTAGTAATAAGGAAAATATTTAGATAGATTTAATTTTTGACTTTACTTATAGATCTTTTAGTGTGTACTAAACAATATAGAAAAAATGACATCAACTTATATAAATAAAACTCCAAAATATTTAATATTAATCACAAAATTTACACATCTGAATCAAAACTCGGTCTACTTAAATATTTTCATACTGTCTAGTAATACCTACATTTCTATTTCTGTGTAAAGAAACATCAATTAGTATTACGTTTGATTTACATATTACATTTATGTCAATGTAGAATGTAAATTCTCCCCAAGGAAATTAAGACCAACGTCAACATGAGCAATAATCACCGGTGAAATTTTAGAAATCATCTTGTAAATCTCCTCATCGTAGCTATCCACATCTCTAAATGAATAAATCTAATATGTTACTTACAAAGAGTAATACTACTAAATGATACAAAACTATCAAAATCTTATTTCTATTTAACTTCTAAACAAACAAGGAAACATCAATTATTTATATATTTGATTTAATATGTCAACAATCTCAACCTAAATCAGACTCTCTCTAAGGAAATTAAGACCAACGTCAACATGAGCATTTATCACTGGTGAAATTTTAGCATCATATTGTAAATCTCTGGTCATAGTAGCTATCCACGTCCCTAACTCTTAAAATGAATATATATTTGAGAAATTCTACGGATTGAAAGAATCATTCCATTAATTTTAAGAGTTTATACAGTATAAGTTTTTAAACATATGGTGTTGTATTGTATAAGTTTTTAATTTCTTAAAATACAAGAGAATGATTCCTTTAGATTGTAAAATTTTTCTAAATTTTTGTCGGTCCAACTATTACCTTAAAAAAATCATACGGTCTCATTAGTATATTATACTGTTACACTTTACATATTTATATTATATAATATTATATGTTCTAAATATTTCAAAAATACAAATGTTAAAGTTCATATATTAGGAGATCATAGAATTTCCCGTTATCTTGCCTTCTTAGCGGGAAAACCGGATCACATCTGCGGACTCAATTCCCAAATTTCATTTAAAGCAAACAACATCTTAATTATCAAAATGTGTTTGCCGAACAAATTCCGAAAGGTTGTTATGCATGAAGAAGACCCGAACCTGAAACTTTAATTATCAAATCAATTTTCTAGTCACGTCTCTTGTTGAAGAAAGTCGCACAAAGAAACCTTGAACACAAACTTTGAGAGGCAATCTATTTTATTATATTATCTAAAATGATGCAACTGCAAATTTTTTTCGTCTTCCTTCTCTAACTAGCAATATCAAATTTTCCAATTCTACTTTGTCAATTTGTTTTATCATCCAGAAATCAACAATTTGACAAGATATCATTTTTTTTTTTCAACTACGCAACAGAATTAACAATATATTGGGTATGTTTGGACAACCATTATTTAGAATATTAATATTAGAAATAAGTATATATTGTATTAATTTTTTGAGATGTATTTATTAATATTTGGTTGGAATAAGTACAGTATCAAATTTTTGATATGTATATATTAACGGGAAATTCTATGGTCCCATATATAGTATTGTACTTTAAGACATCTACCGTACAAATATTTAAAATATAAGATATTATATTATACAACTATTCAAACAATAATCCTATACTACCTTAACATGATCATAGAATTTCCATTTTATTAATATTTGGAATAATTAATTATTATTTTAACTTTTCGAGACGTGATATATGTGAGACAAAAAGTGTTTAAAAAACGTCTTAAATAAATAATTACAAAATATTATTTGTTATAATGAATAATGTATGGAATCCAATCTAGCCAATAATATCCTTCCTTTGTCTTTATGGTAACATCTAGATGTGTATTGCCTAATTATCAGCAACAGAATACCTTAAACATCTTTTGTACTCTAATTTTATCTCAAATTCAAACATTCTGCCTCTTCTTTTATAAAACCCTGTTAAGACCCACCTTGTGTCCCTAATTTAGATGAAACCCTAAGATCAATTATTTGCCTACTTTCATGTGTGACCGGATCGGGATTTACCTTTTGGTACCGAAATTATTGTCCGCATCTGAAAAGTTTCATATCAGCATATATCATACTTTATTCTCCAATAATTATCTAAATGGTGTATTGGTGTTTGTTATTATTCTTCACTTCAACTTCACAATTGAAGCCAATGGATTTTCTATAAAGTGGTGGGACTTGTGAAATTGATGTACGCAGTCAAAGATACATATATGATATTTGAAGTGTTGTACAAGATAACAAGTAAACAAATAGTGATCGATGAAAACTCTTGAATTTTTTTCAAGACATATTATGAAGTTTACTAGACCAATAATGGTTTTACTCCGTCAATATTTAAATTTTGTACATGTTCCACCCTAAGTCTAATATTTATCTCATTTCAATTTAATATAATATGTTTCAAGCGTATATTGTGCACCCAGAGTTAAACATGAGTCAAATTCTTTTACATTAATAGAAATTGAATAAAAGTGAACGGATTTGAGAGTTTCGAGTGTAAAGCATCAATTAATTATTAAAATAATATTAAAATTTTGATTGAAATGAGATAAATATAAAAATTTTTGATACATTTTGTCCAAAATTAAAAAATAGATGCAAAGTGACGGTATAAATGAGAGGTACAAAGTAGACGACCAAGTCTCCAATAATACTAAGCTAAAATCGGATCTTTACAAGATCTCAACAAACCCACTTTTGAAGGATCACTAAAATACAAATGGTTCCCTGCAAATGTATCAAAAAATTGGACAGTGCACAGCAACACGAAAGCCAGAAGCTGGCGTGATTATTGGGGACGAATTAGTTATTTAGCATCCATGAATTTATCCCTGTCTCTTATACAGCATTTTAGATGTCAATAAGAGACAGGACAGAATTTGGGATAGTGAGAATCAAAACTCAATTGTAAGGCAAAGAAATAAAATATTCAATGCCTGTGATGTGTTGTGTTTCTCTCCAACTTTAGTTTCAAACAAGAAACTGCATGCCTAAAGTTTTCTTCCCAATAGTTCTTGGACGAATAAGATAACGATGTTCGTCCCATTAAAATTACAGGCAATAATATGGAGGAATTTGAGATCTTTGTTAACTGTTTCTGAAATATTTAGAAGAGAACCTGCATCTGAAAGAATTATTCTTACACGAATAATGAATGCTCAAATTTCAGAAGTCCACATGCCGCATATTTTAAGATGGACAATATACACTAATTTCCTTTTCCCCTTTTTTTTTTTTTTGTGTAATTGCAATGGTCGGCTTTGCGAGACCTTTAATTAGTGATATTATTTGTTCATGAATGAATTAAGCACAAAATAGTAGAGGACACAAAGTTTATAAAATTAAAGAATATTGTAAAGTCCCTTTATGAACCATCTTGTATAATATGATATTTTTAACTTCAAAAACTTATATGATAACAGATTTAAAGCACAATGAAATAGAACATAAACAAAACTGTAAAACTTTTCTAAAATAAGCTACAGCATCAAATATAAGAAGGGAAAAATGTAATTTCAACTCCTAAAATTTGGGTCATGGAATTTGGTACTCAAAATTATAAGAACGCAAAACGTATTAATTCTCAACTTCTCTAATTTCTACCAATAAATTTGAAAATTTCGTTCAATTAAGAACAAAAAAAATCACGTGCAATGCACATGATAGTTAAATCGCAATTTCCAAACATGGAAAAACTGTAAGTTTAGCCCTTAAAGTTTAAATTGTGGTCCATTTTGATCACCAAAGTTTCGAATAAAATACATTTAATCATCAAACTTTTCAATTTCTACCAATTTAAGACAAATTTAAAAATTAGGTCAATTACAGATGAAAAAATTCATGTGACAATTAAATCTAAGTTGGGTTATAACACCTCCCAACCGATTTCAACCCATTTAACTATATTTTCACTTTTCTCTACTATCAATGCTTAACCATTCAACATTCTTATCTACAATATCAAGAAAGACTTCATCATCCTCATGAACACTCATATCATAATAAGAGTTAGTTAGGGAAGACTATTATATAGAACTAATAGAGTAACTGTTACAAATGCTATTTGTTATCATCATTAGATGTGTATATTCCCCATTATCAAACCCATCAGTCCCATGTTTAGAACTAGCACTCCGAATTTTACAATCACCAGACTATCTTTAGAACCATCACTCCCATCTTCAAAACCGCTACTCCTATTTTACAGATTTTCTAAGGAATTGTAACCAAGATCCTGAACCTTAATTTCATGAAAAGACTCCTTTCTAGTGTTAATTATAATTAAAAATTTATTTATGAGTGAGACTCTTATTGAGCCTATCCACTTCCACAAGTTGGAAGAAGTCTTCCAACTAATTACTTAAGAAGCGCTCTAAAATATAACAACTTAACAAAATTAGGAGATAATAATTACATATAATGTTAATGTATATTAGAATATCTAGGGAATATAATGGAGAAAAGAGTAACGTTAAAATTTCTCTCACTTCTAAAAATTATTTTCTATTATTTTAAAATTATTATAAATAGGATTTTTCTCCACGACAAATAAATACATATAGTATAGTACATACTACATTATTTCTATTCCTAATTACACTCCATACTATTATAATTGCTATACTAAACTCTATATCCAAATAATTGAGTCTAAGGGCAATATCAGTTCGTGGGTAGTGTTTGCAACATCAAACTTACTTAAAGCTCATTATATCTAGGGAAGAAACGTCACATCAATTAAGTGTTGTAAGGGACGTATCACTCCTAAGCAGAGTATTAATTAATATGTCTCGACTATAAACATGCTTTTCTACATCTTGAATTAAATTATTATTTTAATTTATTAATGATTTATTATTATTCTTTCCTTGGATATAACTTTTAGCACCAAGTTATATGGGTCGAAATTTGATCGGATGTATTCTAACTCAACTTAGATTTAATAGTCATGAAAATTGTATGTGATTTTTTTTGTTTGTAATTTAAAAATTTTTCAAATTTATCCTAAATTGATTGAAATTAAAAATTTTGAGGATTAAATCTGTCAACTCCGGAATTTTGAAGACCGAGATATACCATGACCTAAGCTCTGAGAGGCTAAAATTGTATTTTTTTGATGTTTGGATCCTGAGATTTAATGGTCACACGACTTTTTCCGTTTGTAATTGATGAAATTTCTTTAAATTTATCCTAAATTGGTAGAAATTGAAAAGTTTAAGGACTAAATATATGTTATCTGGAATTTTGGGACCAAAATAGACCAGAACCTAAACTTTGGAGGCTAAACTTACATTTTTCCCATATAAAAGCATGCATAACCTAACCAATACCTTTAGTAGGCAGGTGACTAGATTTAGACAATGAAGTGCAGTTTAGGTGGAAGACGCTTCCCTTATAACCTATTATTAGTCATGGATTTGAGCCAATATTAGACTTAGGGGAGAGATGAGTTTTCTTTTTAAAAAACAAAAATTCAAGGGTTACTCACAAAGTTTCACTGCAGTTGCAATTCACACTTCTTAATTAATTTAATAAGCACTTAACTCCATAATTTATATTTTGGGACAAAATTATCCCAACTATTTTAATTATTTTTTATTTATTGTTAATCTTTTTCTATTTTTTTATTTTCTCACTCATCCTTTTTCCTTTTATATTTTTCTCATTCTCTCTTACCATTACTAAACAATTACACTAATATCAATAATTCATAAACCAAACAGTTCTACTTTTCAAATTTATTAAAATTAACAAATAAGAAACTACGATTAGGTCAAAAAATAAAATTCTACGTATTCATATAAAAGTTGTGTGTACCAAACCCTTCATATGTCATGCTTTGGTTGAATTTAACGCATTTCCAGCCATTATGTTAAGAAACCATAAAAAATTTACTTTTTTGGACAATTTAAATGTCATATATTAACTTACTTTATTGTACCACAAACCATATATTAGGCGCTATACAATTTGTTATTTCTACTGTGGTTATGTTATGAATAAAAGATTGCATATAAGCTCCCATTCTGTAAATTTATTTATATACTTTGAACAATTTTTTAATTTTTTTTGGCTTATTCTTTTCTTTATAGTTTATTTATTTGTTAAGTTTTTTATTGATAATTAATTATGAACTCTAGACTACAATTTAATGCATGTGCGTGTGTGTCTATATATATATATATATATATGTATATGTATGTATTATATGTATTTACAAAATATATTTAATTTAAACGTTAAACCATTTAGGCATATTTAAAAAATATATCTTTTAGGTAATAAATTACTGAAAGTAATAGAGCAAACTGCACCAAATATTACTAAACTATTAACAAATTATTAATGAAGTCTCTCATACAATCTTCTTTTGTTGAATTTGTCATTATAAGTACAATAAATGCTTATTTACGGTTATTTCTGTCTACTTGACATCTACTTCCAACGAAAAGATATTAATTTGAGGGTTAAATTGTCCAAACGTGTTTAGATGAGACTTCTAAAATTAAAAAAACTAAAATTATATTGTTAGAGGTTAAAACAAAAGAAACAACAAACTTCTAGGATAAAAATTTAGTTACCAATTGAGTTTTTAAATTTATCAAATTTACTACTAAAGTCCTGTAACCCTACCAGCCACCTCCTCCGCAAAATATAAGGATAGCCAATGTCCCTCCAAGTTATCATAGTGTTCATCAGCTTTGGTAGGTTGGAATTTGCGGAGGCTGTCTCTTATATACATCTATCTTTTATATCCCGCAAATTTAGGAGCTGACCCTGCAAACCCTATCCCCCAATCTCTACAATCTCCTCAAAATCCGACTTCGACTAGAAAAAAATGAACAAAAACCACCATTATATACAATCTATTTCTTAGATTTTCACATTAAGAAGTATTTGTTTCTTAGATTTTCAAATATGTGTGTGAGAGAGAGAAGGAATCTTGGCTACTTCTTCAAGGGAATTAATCAATCATTGGATTCTTTCAATAGGCATAGATGTCATAATCGTCATCACCATAAGGAAGAAGATGATGAGAACATCACTGATAAATTTGAAACGCTTGGGAATCTTTCATGAATGGGATTGGGACAAATCTTGATTTAACCCTCTGTGTAGATTTATTGATCCCAGCAATCAAAGATTTCAAAGTGCTTGAATTTTGCTTAAGAGGAAGGGGAAAATAATTTTTTTTTAAAATTTCTCAATGGCACAAAATTTGGATCCATAAAATATGAATAATAAAATAAACTAACAATTATTTCCCTATAAAAGTGCATGTGCAAAACATGTGTTGAACATTCCATCAGTGTTAACTGTCCAAATAGACGGAGTGAGCCTAAATACACACTTACTATAGTTTAGTGACCATTTTTGAAAAAAAAAAAAAATAGTTGAGTGATCCAATTTGCAGGAAAGTAATAGTTCAATGACCAATAGTGCATTTTGCTCATAGTAAAATAATTGTTTAGCATGACAGTAAATGGGAAAAACTAAAAAGAAAACTAAAACTAGAGAGAAAAATAAAAGAGAAATAAGAGGAAAAATGTGTATAAATATAATTAAATGGCAGGGGTAGATTTATCTCAAAACTTGAATAAAGGGGTTAAGTGCTTATTAAATAAGTTGAGGGAGTAAACTACAACTAGTGTTAAAGTTCATGAGGCTATTTGTTAACTCTCCTAAAGAGATTTATTTTTGTGTGTTTTAGTTACGATTTTATGTGCCCCGGTGTTTTATCCCATGCAAAATGTTAATGTTTTAGTCATTTTTAGGCTTTTTGAGTGATAATTGTTAATTTATGTGTTTATTATATTTAAGTGCATTTAGTTATGTGTTTAAATGTGTTTTGTAGGTTTGAAATAGTTTGAGAGTCAGTCGGGGCATTCGACATGCAAATGAAGAAATTTTGAGCAGCTGTTACCTAGAGTTGCACGGCTATAGGAGGCATGCCGCGGCTCTCAGTAACTGATAAAGGAAAGAGCCAGTAGTTGAGTGGCTCTTGGAGGCTATGCCTGGAGTCGCACATCTTTAGGTAGCTATTGATGAGAATTGTGTTTTTTAGGCTTTTGAGGTTACTATTGGCCTAAAAACACTTGTGTAATCCTTGGACTTTTATAAATAGGGGTTTAGGGTATTTACCTTGATTAGAACATAGTTTACCATAGAAAAATAACAAACAAAACCGAAAATCATCGAAGTTTCAAGATCAAGAGGAAGATTGACCGTCAAGGCAACCGACAGAAAATTTTTGTTTTTCTTACCTACTATACTTGTTTTTTGCTAAGAAGATGAAGGTAAACTCTTGCTTTTAAGTTTTGATAGTTTTTATTGTGCAATAAATTAGTTTCTAGGATTTTATTTTGATCTCAACATGTAGTTTAAATATCAATTCTTTCTGTCTCTTTTCATTCAAACTTGATCTTAATTCTTTCAATTGCTTGGTCACCAACTGAATTGATTTGAAAACCCTAGAATAAATTTGACGAAGGGCATTTAGGGTTAAACAATATTTGAATAGTCTTTATTTGATTTATTTTCTTGGTTGAATAAATTGATTCGTGTATAGGTTAGAAATATACCTATACGCCTTAGGTAGCCAAAGTTATAGTTTATTCTTAATGCTATATTCTCGATTGCAATTCACAAAGAAATATAGTTTGGATTATTAGATTTGCATCATTTCAACGTGAATTTGTCAATACAACAGAGCCCTTGATTAACAAACCTTAGGTAGTAATTGAAAGAGAGATAGAAGCATGAGACATTTGAACGAAGTGTTGAGTGATAATTGAACGCCATGTATTTATCATTTCTAGTTATTCATCTATTTACTTTGTATAATTTACTAATTTATTTCATTATATTCACTACTCAAATTTTGACTATTTCAATATAAAGCTTCTCTTAAGAAGATTGACTTATTGCAATCTCAATACAAGGGTTAGTTGGAAAGCCTTTCAAGTCAATCTCTTGATTTATAATTTAGTAGAATTAAACCATAGTTCCCATAGGAATGGTTTCTGTTATATTATAGACTTGTAATTAAACCATGTTCCCATAGGTATCTCTTATTTCAATTTATTATTATATTACTTATAATGATAATAAGAAAACCATCTATAAATCATGCAACAAATTTTTAATGCCGTTTAAGAACTCTACAAAATTTCAAGTTATTTTCCATTCATTTTGGTCTATATTCTTGCTATAATTCGAGTACTTTTTAGGTTTTATAGTCATGTTTTTAGTACTTTTATGATTTAATATTTCTATGTTTTTATAGTATTTATATATTGTTTATATGTTATAGATTGGAGAATGATTTGGAACATTAAAGTGTAAAGAAAATGTGAAACGATGCAGAAATTGGATAAAAAAGCATTCCGGCAGTTAACTCTAATGGCACAGAAATAGGCTAACATGCAATTCCATAAGAACACCTGAGGGTTATAATATCGTAGGACTGTCTCATAAGAAAAAACCACAAATAGATTGGCATTGGACCCCCTAATAAATACAACAACATATTTGTTGGCTTAAAAATTCATTTCTTACCCTACAAGTCTCAAATTGCTAAGAAAAATTTTAACCACTTGTTCTCCTATATATAAAGAGCTATTGTAAGGGTTTCTAAGCAAGTATTTAGTTTCTTTTTATCATATTTTAATTTTTAGGTTTAGTTTTTAATAGCAAACTATAGAAGGTGGATTGTTAAAGGGATTATATTCTTCATTCGAAGGGAGACCACAAGAAATCATGTCTTCTCCAAAGTGTTCAAATTCTCCATGCCTTTTAGTGTTCTCTTTCTTGTTTGTTTTTATACACTTCAATATTTGTGAACTAGTTTGCATTAGAATATGATTGATACTGCAGTTCAAATGAATCTCTGAGTGTATAAAAGTCCAATTGAATTTGATTTTTGTTGCACCAATTCTCTTCAACCCTAGCACTATATATACTATTTAAACTAAAACTCATTTGAGGCAAAGGAAGCTGTCTATTATAGGCTCTAGTAGGAAGTAGTACGTTTTTAGGTCTTTCTTTGTTTTCTTGTAATTTTAATTTCCAAGCCTGAAGATCCTCTACTAATAATGTAATCCCTTTTGTTTTAATTTAGGATAATTTAGTTCAGTTGATTTCTTTTAATTACTTTTTTTTACTTGCGTTCTTAATAGTAATTGGTAGATTAGTATATGAATTTTCTTTAATTATACTTTCTTAGTATTAATTAGTAGTTTAGCTTAATTATTTTCTTTTTTAAAATTCTTTCCTTTTTAGGCTTTCGTTTAAATGCTTTCTTTTAAGTCCTTGTCTTTAATCATGTACTAGTTAGTAGTGGATTAGGCTAAGAAAGTGTAATTTCTATGTGAGTAGTTCTGATTGGATGTTCTTAAAGTGGTGGATTGGGTAGTATTTGGTATTTTGATGATTAAGTGAGAAGGATGGCCTTCTCTTTGAACTTAATTCAGTTGCATGTTAATTTTAAAGCGGCCTTTACTTGTATAATCTTGATAGACAGATCACTCGATACCAACTTTTTTAATTGGTTCTTAGAAATCCATGAAGATTGAATGACATACAATCATGAGTCGGATTAATAGATTGATTCATAGATGGGAGTGAACCCTTAATTGGACCTATTTGTCAGACAACTAATTAGAAGAATAATGCCGTAGTGGAAAAGATATTTTTCCTAACCTAATCTACCTTTAATTTTTTTTTTCATTTAGTTATGCTTTAAATTGATTTCTTAGTCTTTAGTTTTAGTTTTTATAAAATTCGTTCTTAAATGGCCACAACTCTTCAAATAGTAATATAACCAAATAATCTGTAATTATAGATCAATCTTTGTAGGTTCGATCCCAACATTCACTTCCACTATTTAATCTCGTATACTTAGTATGCACCATCTAGTTAGTGTAGGATTTAGGTATTTATAAATTTAGAATTAGATATGTTTACATCAAATTTTTTGCACCATTGCGGTAATTTATGGGTTTCCACCAGCCACACCACAAATACTTTGTGTGGACTATGTTAAGTGCAAAATATATCAAACACACTAGTAATAAAATAGAACTCCATCAAACACTACACCACCAACCGCAATCCCGTAACTATACGGTGTAGATGAGTATAAGTGGTGAGGGATATCATCTCACTAGGATTGGTGATGACAAGTACTAGATTTAAGAGGAAATTGTACTTTTTAAACAATCAAAAGAGATTTAAGAACAATTATGACTAAATTAAGCTAAACAAAACAAATAACAGTTTAAGAAATTAAACAATTAAGACAAACAATACAGACATGGCTAGGAAAATGACCTCATTACCATGGGTTTTATTCTAATTGGTTGTCCAAGCAATGGATCAAACTAGAGGTTCATTCCCAAAATAAACCAACCCCTTAACCCAGTAGATTAGTTTAATTCAATATCACAACATGGAATTCTACAAACCAACAAAAACAAACAGGTATATTGGTCCAACTACCATTCGTCTTAGAAGGAGAGGAAGATGGCTACTGAGGGGAGGAATAATAGAGAGCTGCTCTCCATTATTCCTCTCCTTGCTAACTTTACTCTTATAGTACAGGGAAGATGGTGTATAGTGAGAGAGGAAAGAGAAGGCATACGGGATCTAGAGGCTGGATGATGAGGAGGATTGCGAGGTGGTGGAGTAGATTTTGGGTAGGATGGGAAAGAGAAAAAAGAGAGAAATTTTTTTCCATATTTGAGAATCAGCACAAAACATCCTAATTCAATTGTTTATCAGGAGCAGTTTTTAAGTATGATTCCAAAATTTAAATTCTCATATCCAATAGCCAAGCAATAAGTATGGGCTTTTACTTTAATTCCTAATTCTCATATTCTCCAACCAAGCACCCTCTTATAATTTCTAGCAACATGTCCTTGTGTGATGAATTTTTGTTTAACAATGTAATTGTATATGAACATCATCATGTTACTTACTTGTGTGCCTTCACATACTGAAAATATCAATCCTGCCATTTATTTTTATAACTAATTACATATACAAAATGTCCAAATAGATTCTAATTAGAATGGAGTCTTGTAGTCTCTTATACATATTGTGATTATAAAAGTTACTAGACATATACAATTGTAAATAATATACAAAAATTCAAAATTGTCATTTACCTATCATATAGAGATTTTAGACAACAGTCTTAAGTGTTTAGAAAAATAAGGGATGTATGATTATAATGTCAAGAATATGAGAAAGAACATAGAATTATGTTTGTAATGTTATATTGATGTGTACTAAATTAATCTAATTATTCTAGACTCCTTCTGCAAGTATACAAGGTTTGAAGGATGTAGAATGGAAGCAATATGTTGACCCAACGAGGAATTGGGGGAACAACTTTGGGAGTAATTACCTTTACAAGAGAAATTACTTGATATTTTTACTGTACAAAAATAAAATGGTAACTAAAGGAAAACAAAGAAAGTAACTGGAGTAATAGAACAATTTTAGCAATATGAAAGAAACCTAGAGTTGTAGACTTCACCACTAACTTTTAGAAATGAATTTATCATAAATTTATGAATTTGATTAATTTTACAGGAGATACTGTGAAAAACTATAAACTTAGTTGCCCTAGAAAATATCATAACAATAGTATACGACACAACCCATCTAACTAAAGTGTGGACTATGCATTTGGTTTTGTGTGTTTGTTATGCTTTCTATGTGTTGATTAGGGAAAAAGATAGCTATTTGTGTTTAGTTATTTCTTGTGTGTTGGATGGAGGGCGAAAATATATATTTGTGGGCATGGGAATTGAAGCAGTCAACCAGTCAATGCTTTGGCAAAATGATCACAACTGGCCAACTGAAACAGTTTATTATTAGCCGCCAACGGATAGCCAAAACCCTAGATTTAGCTACTTTGTTGCCGTTGAAGTTAAAAACTCATAGAGCTAAGCTACCAATGAGGCTCCTAGAAAGGATTGAAATTATAAATACTAAACGACAAAAAAAAAAAAAAAAAACCTCATTTTCACACATCTATTTTGTTTATAAGAGACAGGTTACTGGTGGGGTTCTTTTCTCTTTTCTCAAGAATAGTTGTAAATTGAAATTTCATCTGTCAAATTTCCAATTAGATTTCGATCTGTTCTTTCCGTTTACATTTAGATCAAAAGCATTATTTGTTTGAAGTATAAGTGCATGGATTCATTGATTTGTTCCCAATTCAGAGTTTCCTTCTACGAATTTTTGTTTATTGCTTGGCATTTAACACCCTTTTTGTTATCTAATCGCTTTGTGTTCGTCTTATTTTTAATTTCATTAGCGAAAGATTGCATTTTTCATTCAATTTTATTGCTAAGCTACGTTGAACTTTATTATGTCCATTTTACACTTTGTTGTTTTTGCTTTGATTATGAACTAAAGTAGTATGAGTTAGGTATACATGATGCTAATTTCCAATGGGCTTTTCTAATTTGAATAATTGAGGAGAAAGCTAGAAACTTGTGGACAATAATTAGTGGACTTAGATAATAGTTAGGAAAATTAGTTGCATCCCTAATTTTTTGATTAATCGTGGAGAGAACAAGAGTTAATCCTCCATTAGATACAGTTATTAGTTATTGGATTGGGTTAATTTGTGAACTTAATCGACTAAATTTCCTAATTTGTGGCTAAAGAATTCCATACTTTGTTAATCAAATTTATTTATATTAGGAGGTAGGAGGAATCTACACTTGATTTGGGTAAATTGATAGATCTAATTACAGTAAGCAATTGGAATTATATTATAGGTTGGTGATGTTGCCAGAGCTATAATCTTATTGGTAGAGCTCTTTCCAACGAAATGACAAAATTATCTCTATAGTAGTTAATCACAGTATTTTCCTTTAATTATTGTGGAACAATTGCAACTCCTATTTACTAATCACCTTAGTTCACGATTTCCAAACCTTCCACCATCCTTGGTGTCAGGTAGTTACTTAGCCAACAACATTGCCACTGCACCACCACTGGCAGAAAAAGAAAAAAAGATAAAGCCGAAAAAACATAGCGTAAAGGCTAAAACTACAACCACAATGATGTTCTCTAAAAGAAAAAAGCCTTATCCCCATTGTATGGTGTTGTAACCACGATGGAGATCCCTAAAAAACTAAAATCTCATCCCCATTGTACAACAAATCGATCATAAAAGTGATAATTGGTAGGATAACTTAAGAATATATACAAATCACTCATAAATGTGATAATTGGTAGGATAACTCAAGAATATAACTAGAATCCCGAATTGCCAGATGAAAAATTACATTTCCTCCTGCTAACTAACAATTCGATTAACCAATTACACTTATCTCCCTTTCTTCACATTTGAACCATTGCTTCAAACATGTAGAACAAATTCCTCCAATCTTATAAATGATAGTGAAGAAGGCATGGAGAAAAACGGCTCATAAAGCTGTGGCCGCGAGGTAGGGAGCCCATTCTTTGAGCTAGTTATTTTTAGCCAACTCAAATTTCTAGCTCAACATAAAAATCCTTGGTTGCATGTCAAGAAAGCCAACAAATAATCTACATTTGAGTGGTGCATTTAGCAACAAGTAGCCAAAAATTATGACTTGTTCATAAATTAAAAAAAAAATCATCATCCAACCTAGGACTAGGGGTAAGTGGTCCTGGATTATGACTGTGAGACAAATCAGGATGCTAATTTAAATTATGCAAACTGTCCCAACCCGACTTGCTACGTTAATGAGCTAGCTCTGGACCTTGCCATATCTATGTCTTTGATTTTAAGGAAAAATACAATTTAGCCAACAAAATTTAGGTTGTAGTCTATCTTGGTCTCTAAAGTTTTAGATAAAATGAATTTAATTTTCAAACTTTTTATATAATATTTCTGTAAATTTAGGACAAATTTAAAAATTCTATCAATTACAGAGGACACATGTCTGTTAAATTTCAGGTTCCAACAGTCCAAATGAAAAACACAACTTTAGACCCTAAAGTTTTAGTTGTAGTTAAATTTCGTGTCTAAAGTTCTACATCTAGATGCATATAAGAGAAAGTTTCTAATTTCTACTAGTTTAGGATAAATTTAAAATTTTTGTCAATTATGGATAAAAACTCCCGTGCAATACACGTGACTATTAAATCGAACCCAGGTTATAACATCTCCTAGTCAATTTTAAAATATTTAACCATATTTTTACTTTTTCATCTAACTATCAACATCTATCTATTCAACATTCTTATCTAGTTTATCAAGAAATACGTCATCATCCTCATTATCACTCTATTATAATTAGAGTTAGATAGGAAAAACCATTCTATAGAACCATTAGATTCATTATTACTACTACTATTTGTTGTATTATCATTCCTACTACCATCCGTCTATTAATAGATCCATTCACCCCTATATTTAGAATTAGCACTCCCATTTTCAAAACCACCACTACCATCTTTAGAACTAGTACTCCCTTCTTTAAAATTACCACTCCTATTATTTGGATTTTCTAAGGGATTATAACCTAACTCTTGAATCCTAATTTCATGAAAAGACTCCTTCCAAGTATTAATAATAATTAAAAATTTATTTGTGAGTGGAACTCTTGTGGAGCCCACCAACTAGCACCAGTTGTAAAAAGTCTTCTAACTAATTGCAGAAGAAGCGTTCCTAAATATAACTACTTTACAAAATCAAGAGATAATAACTACACAACTATTCTAACGTATATCAGATTACTAGTGAATGCAAAGGGAAAAAAGTAACATTAAAATTTTCTCACTTCCAATAACTATTTTTTTTTATTTTGTAAAAACTATTAAAAATAAGAGTTTTCTTCACCACAAAAAAATACATTTGATCCAAGCTACAGCTCTGTTACTGATCTTTTTAATAACACTCTCTTGACAACTATTATACTAGCCGACAATCTATTAAATCGTATATAGCCAAATAATTAAGCATAAGGGGTATGTCGGTTTGTGGGTAGTGTTTTACTACATCAAAGCTTACTTGGACGTCATTGTACCCTGGGGAAAGAATAAAACATCATCCCAATGTAAACGAGTGGATGTATCACTCTTAAGGAGAGTACTAATTAGCGTGTCTCGATCATAAATTTTTATTTAAATTATTGGTGAATTAATATTTATTATTATTTTCGTTTCTTTGATATAAATTTTCCACACACTAGGTTGAATGGTTTTAAATCGATTCATAGCGTATTATAATTCAAGTTAGATTTATTACTTTTCCATCTATAATCTTCAGAATTTTCAAATTTATTGCTAATTAGTAGAAAGCGAAGTTTGAGAATTAAATACGTTTTTTCTAGAATTTTGTGGATCAAAATAGATCACGACCCAAACTTTGGGACAAAATTACGCTTTTAATTGTTTTTGTACATTTGAATCTATTAAGATGCTGTCTACTTATACACCCGTAATCAACAAAATTTTTAAATTTATCTTAAATTGATATTAATTGAAAAGTCTGAGAATTAAGTGTATTTCATCTAGAACTTTAAGAATTATGATAGACCACGATCCAAAATTTAAAGACTAAAATTGCATTTTTTTTCCCCGGAATTTACTTATGCAACTTGGAGTTTGGACGCTAGAAGTAAAATATCACCTGAACGACCCTGTTGTCATTTTTAAAATAAAGATTAGTGCTGGGTTTTCAGTCCAAAGAAATATGTCCTTAGAATGTTGCATTGTATGCCTGTTGTGGTCTTAATTTGACTCCAACGATATATACAATTGAGGTTCACGGTCTAAACAACACAGCACAAGTCATCCTTTTTGTTAAAAACTGATTGCGCAGAAACGGGTAAATACCAACTCTCAAATATCCAGTATCTTTTCTTTAGGGCAAATACTTAACTAACTATTTTTGTCCAAGTCAAACATAGAATTCTATATAAATTAAACTTTAAACTTATGATATCATTGATGTAAGTAAGATTTTTAAAATTTAATCCAATAGCGATTATAAAGGTAGGTAAAAGACGAAATTCCTAAATATTTTCTTTTTTTTAGACGTTCCACGTTGTAATTGTATTATTTTCCTTCTCGTTGACTATCGTGGTCTCCGCAGGTGTGGAAGCAACCCAGATTACTTGAGGTTGTGGACAGCGCGTACGTGACTTTGTCTTATTTGCATGGCGACAGCAATCATAAAATATTATCTAGATAAATAATATATATATATAACCATCACCATACAAATTGAGTTTGTTATCTAATTAAATGACGTATAGTTAGCAAGAAATTAAAAGTGAATGGATTTTTGAAAAAAAAAAAATAATACAGCGGTCAATTCGTTACAGTATTAGATATAAAAGGCTCTCGTGCATAGATACATTTGGGTTGGGATCTTATTTCATCCCTCGTCAACTTTCAAAACAACCTATTAAATTCCTAACAAATTATGATATTGGATATAAAAGGTTTGCATGCATAAATAAAGATGTTTTGCTCATCAATTTATTAAACAAAGTAAGTTTTATTGACGTATACATTATTGGAGAAAGAAATATGCTTAATATCTAAATTTAAACGTAACATATTACAATAAGTTAAAATTTGGTCATTAAAATGAAAATATTGAGGTTTCAAATTTTTGGATGTAATAAAATTTTTTCACATTGCACTTAAGTTCTCAAAGTTTCAACCCAAAAACTTTTATTTTTAACTTAGAAAATTAAACGAAAAAGGTTTTCAAATTCTAAAAAGTATAATACAGTGTATGAGCTCAAATAAGTGCTATAAAATATTTCAAATTCATGAGTCTCCTAAAATTTTGTTAGTTTTGTGTTTGAATTGAAATAAAAAATTATCAAAAAAAAAACCTTTTTTGAAAGAAATAAGAAACATACATACAACAAAATTTTGTGATTTTTTTATTTTACTAATAAATATTATAAAACTTATTAATTATATCTTGCACATTATGTCTTATAATAATTTGCAAAGCAACTTGTTAACAAATTATGACATTCATGATATATTAATATATATAATAATACTAACAAAAATTAGTTTGAATATTAAAAATTTCTAGATAAGATTTTTTTCTTTAACTAAAAAAGACAGCAATGCTTCCTCTATATGATACTTGATAACGAAGTGTAATTAGGTGGTTGGACAATTCTCCTGTGACCTGTTGGTCATAGGTTTGAGTCACTAAAGGATAGGGGAAGAGAGTGGTTTAACAAAACTTTTGCCCCTTTATTCAATATTATTTAATACCAAAGTACGAACAATTTTTTTATTCAGATGACATACTTTTCTAATGTTAAGAAACAATTTTCAATAAAGTAAACCTTTTCTGTAAATTTAATTTAATTATTTTAAAATACTAGCTAGCAGTTGACTTTGGGTAGGTCTAATAGATGACAAATGCATACTAATTAAGAGGGGGTGAAAGTGTAAGTTTTTTTGGACAAAGTATAGTTAAATTGAGAAGTTTTTTGAAAGAAAAATAGAATTAAATAGAGAAGTGTCCAAATGCAAGAAGGGCAATAAATATAAGTGTATGAAACTATAGAGTAAATTTCATGTGCATTGGACACCTGTTGGAAAAACTTTTTAAATTATAATATTTTTTTCCTTTTATGAGATAAGTTTTTTTTTATTATTATTTAATGGAGCATTTCTTTCTTCAAGGATGTGGAGGTTCATAAAACTTTGTTTAACAAATTGAGGAGCATTGTTTCATTTTTATGCATGGGACCTTTCTAATATTGCAACTTCAAAAACTTAATATGTTCTTATGAAACTTTTATAATGAAATAGGATTTGTCTAGCCAATCAATATTCAAGATTGAATATATAGTAACTTACTTTTTAAAAGAAATTTCAATTTGTGTCCGTTAAATACATGTGACTGACATTCGTTAATTCTAATTCTGGAAGTTGGCTTTGGGATTTTTTAAATCTAAATGTCAAAATTATACACATTTAATAGATTCTTGTAAAACATTAAGAACCAAAAAAAATCAAGGAGTTAAAGTTGATGGAGGAATGACATTATTTACTATATAATGGAGGTAGATTCTTTCCACAAAGTCAACCTAAAGTTTTTCTGAGAGGTTTGCTAAATTGGCAGTCCTTGGCTCTTAGGTCTTGTGGCATCTAACGTCAGATGTGTACATAAGGTATACGGTACATTAAAAAATAAATTGTGAGAGATCCACATGGCCCCACGTGTGTTGCACAATGAGACTCACACAATTTATTTTTTGATGCACTGTACACCTTAGTGCATGAAAGAATTTGCCGGTATCTAACACATAAGTTTGGACCCATCCAATTTTATTTTATTTTTATATCTTTCTTGCAGATACAAGTCAAAATGCCTAATGCCTTCTAAAAGATATTATTTCATATAGACTTAACTTTGCATTCTTTAACTTATATCTCATTTTCATTTTGTGCCTTATATTATTTTTGGACAAATTGTATCTCTGAATTCTTAGACTTATCCCATTTAGTCCAATTTTTAACATTTTTACCAAAGTTAACAAATGTTAAGTAAATGCATACCATGCATTTGTTTAGAGGCGTACTGCACTAGTAGAGTTATCCATGACTAAATCCACTTTGCACCCCCTAACTTATCATAAGTTTTCTTGTACCTCCAATTTACTGGACATATTGCATTCCTAACTCTCGATTCATCTTATTTTGGTCTAATTTTTAATAGTGTTAAAAATCTGGTCTCTTGTACCCATCAGTTTAGGTCTAATGTTGTGACAGGTTGGAACATCCGTTAACTTTAGTAATCTTGTTAAAATTTTGATTGAAATAGATAAATATTGAGAGTTTAGGATGCAATATATCCCAAAAAATAAGTATAGGATACAAAGTAAGAATCAGGTACAACATAAGGGGTATCAGTAAGGCATATTTCTTAATTAATAGCTGATCAAAGAGGGCCTAGCTTACTTGATCACTTTTACGAGCAACTACACATAAGCGATACTGGTATGTTACAAAATTACCCTTATAAGACTTTACATGATACACGTCACTAGTTTATTGGGTGAATACTTTTATGTATCATCAAGAATCTCTTCGGGTGAATTTGAACTTGCATCAGGTCTAGTCAATCTATGAGCTCTCATTCAATCCCGAGGATGACTAGTATCGCTTGTTGGCGCACTCAATTCTTCTAAGCCTTCCAATCTGGAGGCTTTATTTAACCAACACGAGTCCTCAAACTGTAGTTGTGTTCCTTTTTCTTGTGTTCTATTTTTGTTTTGACTTCCATGCCCATCGAAGTGTCTCTTTGATACTTGGCTTATCTATCCAATTCAAATTCCAAATCTAAAAATCGAGTCTTTGAATTTTCTTGGTCATTTTCACAGGTCTTGTATTTTCGTCCACAACTTGTTTCAGGAAGCTTATTTTCTCTAAAAGAAAAAAAAGAATTTGGAAATTGATGGCTTCTCACCAAAAAGACAAATCTGGAGAAATGCCCAATGCGAATCCTGCCCGTTAGAGATTTCGCTAGGGAAAGGTATTTTTGGTCTCTTATAAAAACCAGATGCCATTAAGAGACAGCCCCCATCTTCCTCCGTTCCTATGGTTTTCCCAATTGCCAATCAGGCGACTTCAGTTGCTTGCAAGCAATTTCTTTCCGCAGTAACTATTCCTTCTTCTTCAACTATGATAGTGGCTTCTTCTCAGTGCACTTGTTCACAGGTTATTGTAATCCTACCTTAGAGGAGGAAAAATCTTCCTCTTCCAGTGATCTGCTCAGAATCTAGACATTAGCTGGTTATTCCTCAGGTGTATATGTCCAACCAGTTATAGATCAGGGAGTCAAGCCAAACTATTCAGCTTTTAAGCCTATTCAATCAGTTCGTCCCGACAAATTCCATAATCCAATAACAGAGAATTTTGCTACTGAGAAGTATGTTCCTAATTGGGAGCTTACCACCCATAGCCCAAATGCTTGGATGACGACCTTTGTGTTTGAGTTGCCATGGATAGCGTCTCTTCTTTCTTGGCTTCATACTTCTTGATCAAGAGCCTAGTCGAAGTGTGAAAGGTTGCTGCGTTAGTGACGGCTAGGACGACGAATATGTAATTGAAGTTGGTTGAGATGTCTAAGAAGTTCCACGAATACTAAGGATTTAACGCTTTATGAGGAGAAGTTTAGAAGAGAAAGTAAATCGGCTCTAAATGCCCTAAAGTAGGAGTTAGAAAGAAAATACCAGTATAAGCTGAAAAAGTTAAAACAAGTTCTTCTCAGATGTCTGAGGATCTAAAGGCCTCTTGTACCAGAATTGAATATCAAAAGGCCGAGGCTGAAGGACTAAGAACTGAGTTGAATGGATTAAAGCTAGACCTTTCGACTTTAAAGGAAAAACTGCCTTTGCAGAACGTGAATAACTTTTTTTCTTCTACTACTATAGAAGATGACTTCTTGAACCTCTACCAAGAAATCTTTTAGGACGTAGCCGATCTAGCAAAGAAAGAGCTCCCAAATGTGCCCATGCAGTGGTTGGTAAGCGAACTATTTGACCTCTCAGTATCTAGGGAAACCATGGAGGCCTTGGGAGATCTTTTTAGGATAGCTCATATAGACCAAAATATAGCTTATAGCGTCTTGTCCAAGTGTTTGATAGGTAACACTGAACAAGAGCAATCTTCTTAAGTAGTTCATCTTTTCGATCTTCTACTTTCTGTAGATTCTTTCGATATAGATGTTCTAAGTTATACTTCTGATATCTTTGATCAGGCTTTGGTGGGGACACCTATTTCTTTTGGCATTCCTTTCCTTGATGGTGGTCAGTCTCATCGTTGATAAAAATCAAAGTCAAGAAAAAGACGATCAGCATCAAGTGTCTGCGTAACTTAGGAGTCTTCTATATCATCTCCTCAACAATATTATATTCATTTCCTTTTGTTTTATTCATTTATTTCTTTTTGTGAGGACGGCTTGGTGGCTTACTACAAATAATTCTCTTTTCTTCTTTTTGTAAATGATTTGTAATATGAATAAAGCTCTAATTGTGGAAAACTGAGTATCCTCGTCTTCTAGTTTAATGCTTGCCGTTGAAATTTTTACATATTCTTGAATTCTTTTGTGAATCTTCTAGAATTTATTCACAATACACCTTGATTTTCTTTCTTTATTTACGGTCTTTCTGAACCTCACAAGTATCACTTATAAAAAGTTGCTGACCAAAGTGATTATGGTAAGCTAGGCCAGCAGAATCCTCGAGTCTCTTCCCGACACATCTAGATGTGTATTCTTGACAGACGTTTTGTTTTCTTTTAGTATATCTTTGATATTTCTTGATCAATGATAAGTTCATAATTGTGCTATATTTTATATGTCATTTACCACATTTTACGTGTTGTAAGTAAGATTTGAGTTATTATTGAGATTAATTTGGTTATTCTTAGTTTTTGTAGGATTAAAATGAAAAAGGGCTGAAAAAGATGGGAAAAGATGAAAGAAAATGCTTAGTACGGGACATGCACGAGTATGAAGCCATTTTAGACACTGTTTTGTATTTCAAGAATAACTTTTGATCTTGAGCTCCGATTGAGGTGATTTAAGATTCATTAGAAAGCCAAGGGATAGAGCTACAACTTTTGGGTTTTATACTTTTTCAAATTACGCAAGCGTAAAGGTGAAAATCAAATATCACGCCGAAGGCGGAGCATAGTCGAGGAAGCCAGCACATAGTTGAGGAAGCCAGTGCACATGCGCGCTAGGGTCCCTGCGCATATGTGCGGAGGACGGAACATGCCTGGACCTCACTGCCTCGTGCGTACATGCTCATAAAGACCCCAGCGCATGTGCGCAGAGGCCAGCAGGGTGGCGTAAAGTTGAGTTTTTGACAGATTCTTCGCCCGGTTGGACTCTTTTCACCCGATTTCACTTTCTTATCCATAGGCATTAATTGTAACCCTGAATACTCAATATAAATACCCCAAGTAGGGTGAGAAAAAAGGAGATCGACACTTTTATTTTTTTTTGACTAGGGTTTTTAGCAGTAGAAATTCTTCTTTGTTCCTTCATGGCACTTTGTGCCTAAACCTTTTTCTTGGTAGAGAGAATTGAAGACATAGTCAATTCTACTTCTTGTGAGATGTCTGCTTAAGAGATTCAATTATATGTCAAGTATTGATTATTTTTCTGAAATTTTGCAGTTGAATTCTCTCTACCAAGAAGATGTGTATAAGAGACAGACTCCTACAACTTAATCTACTGCTAGATTGTTTTAATCGAAAATACTTAATTCAATCTATGAAGCAACTGAATTTGATAATTACTCAATTAGTTTTATTGAATTTAGGGAAATTAATCATCTAATTGGCATAATCGCGTGCGTTTATATTTAATTAGACTAATTATTCTTGTTGATCTTAAAGCTTCTATTATTTGATCTTTGGCGCGTGTCTGGGTTAGATTAATAGGTAGGGTTAATTGGATCGCGTGTTGAAAATTAACCAACTTTAGAAAGAAATAAGAATCGACTTTGAATTGGTATTCGTTCGGGTTAATTCTTCAATTAGTGCTTGATATAGAATTGAATTATCTTGTGCGTCAAGGATCGACTAGTGAAATTAGCATGGTGGATATGAGCAAAACCAAGGCCTTTCTTAATCGAATTCTCTTTAGTATTTTATTGTTTTATTTTGAGTTTAAAAGCATTCAAAAACCCCCATTTTTCCATTTAGCACAAGAATAAACTCCGGTCTCTGTGGGACCACCCATACTCACCACTACTACATATTGAGAGTTGTTAATTTTGGGTGCCTACGACAGCATTACAACTCCGCAGCATATTATTTGCCTACCAATCAACTTTCAAGTTGGTCATAAATTACCATAATAGGGCTACGAAGGGTCGTGCCTTCAATATTTGCACAAAGTTAATGCCACGTCCTTTCATCTATTTTGCTAGCAGTTACTTTTTCATCTTTTGGACTTTCCTGCCTTTGAAACTTGTACTTCTTGTTTTTCGTAGGAGTTTTATTCTTATCTTTTTTTTTTTGTGCTTATTCTTCATTTCTTCATTCTACCATCGAGCGATTAAGAATTACTTTTCTTCATATTTTTCATCAATGGCTTCAAAATCAGGTACCAAGCCACTAGCTGTTGATTCGGAACATGTTTTAGATGTCGTATCCAAAAGGCCATTCTCTCAAAACTATTATTTGGAGCCTTTAGGAGAGATTATAGCCTTTCTCCTGATGTAACTATTCAACTCACCATCAAACATGACAAAATAGAGACTCCACCAAAAGGCTTTATTACTATTTTCGGAGATCAATTGAGATCCACCTTTGGCTTCTGATTTCTTCTTTTTTCATTTTGTTGTGTTTTCATTTTGAGATTTTTATATCCTAGTTAGCCTCCAAAGCCATTAGATTTGTGGTCTACTCCTGCATATTATGCATGCATTTGGAAAATGGGCCTACAGTCTATGGTTTTATGTTTGAAGTTCGAACAAAATAGAGGAATCAAGCGATCTTCAAATAATTTGAATGTATTACCTTTCTCTTATGAAAGATTTCATATCTGATATTAAAAAGTCTGGGCAGTTTTTGATTTTCAAGGCAGTTACACAAAGATGGAGTAGGGATTTGCTAATTTGGGTGAACCTGGCACCAAGTTTTGATGCCAAATTGCTTTCTCAGCATTATAATCCCACGTATGACTTTATTGCCCTCACCGATCCCTATCGCCCTTTTTATTGCTTAGAAAGTAATGGAATCTATAAAGCATAGATCGTCCGAAGCTATTGAGGATGAAACCTCAAGGGCAGTTGAAGCAATCCCTATCTAGATAATTCTTCCCAAGAACATGCCTTCAAGGAGATACAATTTATGTCTCCTGTGAGTAGGAACAGGACACAGGATATGAAAATCCATGAGGTTTCCCTTTCCAAGAGACTAGAGGACTTCAGGGACCATTTTCACCCTTCTCTTCCTTCTTCGAAGAAGAAAGTAGTTTAAAGAGCCACAAGTCCATCTTCCAATACTAGCTCTGGTTCCTCTTCAAGCAATCAAGAGGTTGAAATCCGTAGGGAAGTCCTCTGAGTGGCTAACTTCTATGGTTTCTTCTCATAATACTGGGTATTCCAAGAGAATGAGTAATAAGCAGGTGGTTTCAAGCTGTAAGTGCTAGTATCACATTGATATATTCATGATTTTGCTTATGAATAAACCCATGATCTTCTTTTGGTTAGGTGCCAATAAGAGCTCTCCCTTTTTTCAACAGCGCTTTCTAAGAAAGTTTTAGGATGGACAAATTCAAAAGTGACCTGAAGAAGCAACATTTGTTGTGGAGAGTATTTCAAAAATTGTGTCTGAGAAGGAGACAACCTTGATTGAGCTGAAGAAAAAATATGACAAAGAGGTCAACTTAATGACTGGGCAATTCTGTCCGGACTGCCAAGGCTGAATGAGCTAAAAGAGACATAGAAGAACTGTATAAGAGACAAGAAGTACAACAGGTAGATCAACAAGGACCCACTTAGCTGAAGATTTGTCCATTCATTTGCTACCTCCTACTCCTAGAAATTATTTCTAATGAAGAAGGAGAGTAGTATATGTATAGGATGATCTTTTTATAATAGCTCATTGATGACATTTAGAAACATGCAATGATTGTTTTCTTCTGAATGTCTTTGCAAAAGATTACTTAGTTGCCTAAGTAATATATTTTCAAATTGACAACATTCCAAGTTCTAGGAAGAGGCTTGCCTTGATGATATGCTAACTTATAGAAGCCTGTTGGATAAGCTCCCATAACTTGACAGGGTCTTTCCCAATTGGCATCCAATTTTTTGATGCCATCAGCCCAGCTGACTTTGTTTTTTCAAAGAACCAAGTCGCCCAGTCAAAAGTGCCTCTGTCAAACCATTGCGTTGTAGTGTTTCATCATCTTTTGTTTGTAATTTGCTTCTCGAAAAGTAGCTATAAGTCTTCTTTCATTTAAGAAATCTAGATCTGTATTCCTGTCTCTTATACGTACATCTAGTTGTGTCATAAGAGACAGAATGAATCTCTAGGGGCACCTGTCTCTTATACTCCATGTACAAGACTGAAAGAGGTCATGCCATTGGTAGTTGTAGGAGTAGTTCGGTATGACCATAGTACGCTCGGCAATTCCTCAATCTAGCCATCTTTGGCTATGCCAACTCGTGCCTTTATTCCAAATAGTAAAGTTCTATTGGAAATTTTTGTCTACTATACGCTTGTAGATGTCCAACGGAAGTGGTATGTAGTCAAAATTACAGATCTTCACAGATAGACGTAAATAGCTCTCATACAACCTGTGTTCCATTGTCTGAAATAGGCACTTGAGGTATTTCATAATTGCAAACTCTGCCCTTCCAAAAAAAGGTTTTCTTATTCTTTCCTAAAACAGATTTGAGTGGTTCAGCCTCTATTCATTTAGAGAAATAGCCGATGGCTGCTGCCAAAAACTTATGTTATCCTGTCCTTTTAGGAAGAAGGCCCAATATATCATTGCACCATTGCACCTGGAAAGGTCAAGAGCTTGAAATTGGATTGAGATCTATGGCTAATCTTCCCAGAATCGACACATAAATTTGACACTTGTAGCAAATCGAAACGAGCTGATAAGCATCATTGTGCATGGTCGGCGAATAATACTCCATTAGAATGACCTTTCTAGCTAGGCTTCTTGCTCCAATATGGCTCTCGTAGATGCATTCGTGTGTTTCTTGAAGCACATATTTGGCTTCCCGAGGAGCCAAATATCAAAGTAAAGTAGACAAGTAGGATTTTCTATATAAGATATCTTCAACCACTTCATTATTCATTGCTCATATTTGGAGTCTTCGAGCTTCTACTCTTTCCTCTATGAGAATACTTTGTAGTAGATAATCTAGTATCTGCGTTATCCAGCCCATGCCCTCTTTGATATTTAGGATTTCTTGTTGATTGATTGACCTTTGAACTTGAACTTCTACCAATACGTCCATTGTTAGACGAGTGTACACGGTTGATACTAGTTTTGCTAAAGTATCTCAAGTGTGGCTATTTTTTGCTCAGAGAATCTTGACAAATTCCACTTCCTTGAAGAATGCTTTGTTTTTTGCACCTTTTGAAAATGCTTTAGCCTGATAACTCCTCAAGTCTCAAAGATGCCAAAAATTTGATTAACCGCTAAGGAAGAATCAATATTGACTTTAACTCCTTGATTCCCATCCATTTTACTAGCTTCAGACCAGACAAGATGGTTTCATACTCAGCTTCATTGTTGGTAGCCTAGAAATATAATCTAAGGGCATAAGTGTAGCATTGACCTTCTGGGGATCAGATGATTATCTCAGCACCAATCTGGTTTTATAGGAGGCTCCATCTGCATGTAATTCCTAGATTGGATAGCTCTGCTCAACTTTTACTGTATTCTACCCTGAAGAGATCAAATTGACCTCTTCTATTTGGACTATGCTTTCCATAAGGCAATCTGCTAACACTTATGCTTTTATGGTTGGTGTGGGCTTAAACACTATATCGTGTTCGAGTAGCTCTACACAACCACTCAAGCATTCTCCCTGAAACATGTGGTTTTCCTAGGATGGTCCTTAGGAAAAAATTAGTGTAAACAATGATTTTATGTCCTTGGAAATATGGCCTCAATTTTTGAGTAAAAACTACAAGAGAGAAAGCCATTTTTTCTATTGTTGAGTAATTAACCTTAAATCCTTGTTGAACGCTACTGAAGTAGATACAGTCTAGAGATTTGATCTCACACATCTAGATAGTGAGGCAGCAATCCTAAAATGATCTTAGAAGAGAAACATAGACACAATATCTCTCCCTAGTATGGTGCAGTCAATGTCGGCATGATGGATAGATATTCTTTCTATTTATTGAAGACTTGCTAGATGGCATTGTTCTGTTTATTCAAAGTTTTTTGCTTTTTTGAGCACTTAGAAGAGCAAAAAACCTTTCTCAGTTGATTTGGATAGAAATCTATTTAGCGTAGCCATTTTCTCGGTAAGATGTTGTACTTCTTTGATGGACTGTGGAGGCTTCATATCTAACATTGACAGCTTGAACCTTCTTTGGACTGGCTTCAATACCTCTTTTAGAGACAACAAAGCCTAAGAAATTTCCTGAAGTAACTCCAAAGGTGCACTTGTGGGAATTCAACCTTATGTTAACACTTTTCAATGTCTCAAAGGTTTCCCATAAATCACTGATAGTGTCATTATGAGATCAACTCTTCACTACCATGTCATCAACATAGACCTCCATATTTATTCTGATTTGCTTTTTGAAGATCTTGTTGACGAGCCTTTGATATGTTGCCCCTGTGTTTTTTAATCCGAAGGGCATTGTTTGATAACAATACGTCCCTTTGTCTATGATAAAGGAGGTCTTCTCTTCATTTTCCTCATTGAGAAAGATCTGATAGTACCATTTATATGCATCTACAAAATGTCCTATTATAAAGCCTACTAATGAATCAATTACTATTTCAATTAGAGGTAAAGGGTAGGTGTCTTTTGGATAAGTTTTACTGAGATTAGTGAAATCAATACACATTGGCCAGTATAAGATCTGGATTTCTTACAAGTTTAGGATTTGAAAACGAAGTAGAATACAAGACTTCTCAGACTATCCGTGTAGCTAGAAGCTTGTTGATTTCGATGTCTATTACTAGGCTTCGCTCCGGACCAAAAAGTCTTTTCTTTTGGTTGACAAGTTTGATGCAGTGTATATTCCTAGTTTGCGCTCAATGATTTCCCTAGAAATGCATGACATATCATCCATAGACCAAGGAAAAAGATCTCTGTACTCATACAAAAGCCTAAGAAGATAATTTTTTAATTCAATAGGGAGAGCAATGTAATGTCGCGATGATCGTTTCTGTATGCACCATTCACGGGTACACATCTAATTTTCGCATGCACTTTCTTCTAATCCATTATGCATGACAAACTTGATTAGGTGATAGGCCGAAGGTAAGACACATGAAGGCATATTATACATGAACAGTGAATGATACTCATGTTGTAGGAAGAGGATTTTTTGAACAAAATGAAATTAATCATCTTAGTTCTATATCAGGGAGATTCGCCAAAGGTCAGAGGCAACGTCACAGTCTCTTGTAGTATGACAGAGTCTCTTGTGAGACCTACAAGTAGATTACGAATGGGTCTGATGTGGTCATTGTTGATCCTTATTCTTTCCCATGCATGCCAATATATGATATCTACTGAGCTTCCTCTATCTATGAATACACTTGTGCACCCTGTAGTCTTATACTTTAACATAGATAACTATAACGCAGATCAACATTAGAATACCGGTCAGGTATAGGGTCTTTATCAATGAAGCTGATACTAAGATTTTGCTGAGCTCTTTTTGGAAGTGTTTTGTGGGAAGTACAAGTAAGGCATAACATTTTCAGGCATTAGTGGAATCTCCATGAGTTCTTCTTCCAGTAATGGCTTCGATCACAACTTCCCGAATATCAAGCATGTGTTCTTCAGCCTAAAAAATCATGTTGATTACTCCTAAGGCATCATTGTTGTTAGCAAGAGGTTCTCTTTGATGATTTCTTTGGTTTGGATAGTAAGGTCGAGGAGGTGTATCATTATTCCAAGCTCCATGACCATTTTTTCCTAAACTAGTCTACAGCTACGAGGGTATATCTCTATAGAAATCCATCATTCATAGCTTGTCAAATGCCAATTTTTGGGTCATGCATTCCTTGGTACATGCCCATGGTCTCCATGATGCGTGCAATAATGAGATCTATCTTATTTATGCTAATCTATTTGCATAGGAGGTGGTGGCTAAAGGATCCCTTCATTCTGTATCTGAAGAGGATCTCCTCTCATAAAGCATTAGTGGAGTAAAGTTTGTATCAGGTAGAAATAGAGTTCGTGGCGGTCAAAAAGTATTTGTCCTGGAAAGGTGATTCTGCTAGCCAATGGCCTCTAAAGATTGTTCTGATAAACCCTAGGTATAAAGCTTTTTTGATGATTTTTCTGAAATTTTTCCCACTTTTATTGCTGTTATCTCCCTATTGTCCAGTTTTGCCAGATCTGAACTTTAGAGTTCTTTTGCCTTTAACTTTGAGGTCGTAGAGCTCCCGTTTTTTTTGATTTGACTCTTTCTCATGGATATTACTATCGACCCTTCTAAGGAGTTCACTGAAAGTCTTTTGGACTTTTGTGGCTAAATCAGCGTTAAAGTTTATAGGCTTGACCCTGCTCATAAAAGTTGTGACTATAATTGTTTTATCGGCATTTCGCACTAGGATGACTTCGTTATTGAAATGACCAATGCATTTCTTTAATGATTGATCAAGCTTTTTCTTAATGTTCATGAGGTGTTAGACTTCCTTCTGGATGACATCTTACTGTGTATAAGAGACAAACTTTATCACAAGATGTGTTAGCCTGATGAATAAAGTTGACTGAGTTGGGAAGCAATTTCTTGAATCATTTTTGAGCTGATTCTCTCAAGGTAGTAGCAAAGAGTTTACATTTTATAGCATCAGGAAACCATATAGCCTTGTAATTGATGTTACATAAGCTACATGGTCAATAGGATCAATGGTCCCTTTGTAGGGATCTGGATATGGATATTTGAACCTGAAGGGAATTTGTTCCATGGATTCCTCACCAGCTTGTTGCGGGATCTTAGAAGTATCTTCTTTTGATTTTTGTCGGATTGTGTGTTTAGACCCATCCAATCAAAAATAGAACCTTGTTTTTGGGTTAGAGGTTCTGATACTTCCAGTGAAAATTTCACAGAGCGACAATGACTACTGTGACAGTATCATCTTGAGCTAGGTTTCCAATATCCTCATGTGTGGTTTTCTTGTTTCAACCCATATTTTTTATGGAGTTTTGAAAAGTCGAGAAGTTTTGGGAAAGAAACTGCAGCATCTCCTCTTGAGTCGGTCCTAGTACAAGAGACTCTCTACACTCTGGAGATTCCACTAATGCAGAGAAAATGTTAAGGTCAAAATACTTTAGCCTAGATTAAACACTTCTACTCGATATGGAATCTATTTACTCACTTCTTGTCGCAATAAAAACTTGATGATATCAAAAATACCCTGTCTCTTATACACATCTAGATGTGTATAAGAGACAGAATCTATTATACCATGTCATTAGAGTCATCTAGATTGTATTAAGAACAGGTACTTGATTTTATTTCAAACATATAGCAATTTAAAAAGAGAGATAGAAAGTTCGTACCTAAAACTTTAGAGATAGAAAACCCGTCCAGAAAATGTTCGAGAAATTTCTAATTTGATGATAAATTTTATATTCATTCTACTAAAGGAGTTCTTAATTTTATCGGTGAGTTCTGATAGGGGTTTTTGAATATCCTAGATTTAAGTCAATGAGCTTGCATTTGACAAATGCGACAACAAATGAGGAAAGGGAAAAAACATAATGTTTTTATCATCAAAATTTAAATCGTGGTCCATACTGATCCCAAAAGTTTTAGGCAAAATACATTTATAGTGATCAAATTTTTTAATTTCAACCATTATAGGACAAATTTGAAAATTTTGTCAATTACAAACTGTTAAATTTCAAATTCCAAACATCTTGATACAATTTTAGCCCTCAAAATCTATGTCATGGTCTATATACCACTTCCCATAGAATTTTCAAACAAAATGCATTTAAACCTCAAACTTCCAATTTTTTACCAATTGAAAATTCTATAAATTATAGATGAAAAATGTCACATGCAATGCATGTGACAGTTAAATCTAGTCTGGGTTATAATGCCTCCCAACCCATTTCAATCCATTTAACCATATTTTACTATATTTAGTTCCAAATATTGAACAAGATTAAATGATTGATATACTAGCTCAAAGGTGTATTTCATATGCTGATAAGCAACCTTTTTAAACATCATCATTACAATAGTTTAGGAGTTTTTGAATATATGTTATCTCTTCAGATCTAGTTTAACTTGTGTCTATTGTTGATTGTTTTTAACAAATTTATAACAATCAGTAGTAACTCGTTGGACGGCTGAAAAGTTTAAAGGATGAGGATGATGGTGATGGTGATGGTGATGGTAATGACGATGATGATGATGAGGAAAAGAGTGATGATGAGTGATTTTTACACGTTATCTCATTGGATATTAGTTGACAAACTTTGTATTTATTTACTATATTTTATTACTTTTACTTTTATTGTTAGGATTTGGTTTCATAACAAATTTCTTATTATCATTGTTGATTTATGATTTTTGTGCACATATTGAATCATTATTTTACATATTTAGTTGTTGTTAGTAGGTTTAGAATTTGATGATATTTTGATTTGATTGTTATTAGCAAGTTTGAAATTTAATGGTATTTTAACTTTTATTTTATAATATTTTTTAAAATAGCAACGGATTTGTCTTTTGCTAATAATTTTAAATATTTCAAAATATTTGTAACACCCTAGTCTAGATGACCCAATAACTTCTAAGCAGAAAGCAGACTCAAAATGCTTATGCCAAGTATATTAATAGCCCATCTGTGACATTATAAACAATACAATATCATCTTCCACTTTTGATGTGGGATAGAGCATTACAATCACCCCTCCTTTAGACTTTGTGTTAGGTTGGAGCCTACTACCATATCACATATAACGCATAGTGCGGTCTAATACTACTGGCCAATCTCACCCCGTGCAGAGACCACATGAGATTCTCTCTGATACCAATTGTAACACTCGAGTCTAGGCTAGCCTAGAAACTTTTGAACAGAAACAATTGATTCAAAATGCTTAAGCCAAGTAATTAGTAGCTCCAATGTATTATAAACAATACAATATTTTCTCCCACTTTTGATATGGGACGGGGTGTTACAATATTTATCATTGATGGATTTACCCTTTGCAACTATTATTCTGAGCAATGCAATTTTCAATCGCAAAATTTAGCAACAGAAAAATTTGTCACTAATTTAAGCTTTCCACAATGCCTTAGAATGAAATTTAGCAATTGATTTGTTGACAAAAAAATGGCCGTCGCTAAAATTTCATCAATAAAACCATTGCTATATTTTACTAACGAGCCATTTTCTGACAGAAGGATTCTGAGAAAAATCCATCATAAATCATTTAATGATAGATTTTTGCCAAAATCTATTGCTAAATCCGTCACTAAATAAGTTGAAATCGGTGGGGAAGTGTTATAATGTAGATTATGATGCTGAATGATTAGGCATTGAATGTTAGAAGGAAAAGTTGAAATACAGTTAAATGGGTTGAAATCGGTTGGAATGTGTCATAACCTAGGTTAGATTTAATCACTGCATTACACGTGATGTTTTCCATCTGTATTTCTCATATGGAAAATTTGGGTTATGATGTATTTTTATCCCCAAAATTTCAAACAAAAATTGGGTTATGATGCATTTTTATCCCCAAAACTTCAAACAAAACACATTTAATCACTGCATTACATGTAACTTTTACACATCCAGATTTGTATAAGAGAAAGTTTTAGTCTGTCTCTTATCACATCTAGCATCACACAGTGACATAAGAGACATGTGTTTTGTTTGAAATTTTGGGGATAAAAATACATCATAACCCAAATTTTAAGGGCTAAAATTAAATTTTTTTCACGTTTGTAATTTGAGATTTAATAGTCACGTGCTTTACATTTGACTTTATCTATTTGTAATTAACGGAATTTTTAAATTTATCTTGTATTATTAAAAATTAAAAAGTTTCAGGACAAAATATGTTTTGCATGAAATTTTGGGATTCAAGATGGATCACGACCCAAATTTTGAGAGCTAAAATTGTAACTTTTCCTAATGAGGAAATGGTGGAAGATGACATGGTAGTAAAAAAATTGAAGAAGACTTCAAGCAAATATAAACTTCATTCATCATCATCTAGATATTTTATTTTTTCCTATAAGTCGACATACAAAAGAAGAATCATCCTCCTTATTGGAAAAACTGGTGATTGCTTTTTTGTTACATAGCCTTGCCTTTCCTAACTTTCTTAGCTTATATAAACAAGAAAGGTAAGGGACACAAGGGAGCCAAATTAAAACTGAAATTAAACAAATAATTCAGGTGGCTTAGCCAACCATTAAACAGTTAAGCAAAATAAAAACGAAATTTATTAAAAGCTTTAAATAATTACAGTGGTGAGGAATACCTCAAGTGAAGTGCTTGGTACAAGCCACACTCTAATGGTACTCTGGAAGGGGAGAAAGGAGAGAAAAACTTTGGAAATTTTTCGAATGCCTTTCAATACTAAAAACATCCTATTTATAGAGAAAATTTACTATTGCTACAGTGTCAAATAGTGACCTGTGAACAGTAACTTCCCCGTGATTTATGCCGCTACAGCTGTACAGTGTACAACGGTATTTGTACAATTGAACAGTAAAGTATATTTGAATAGTAAAATACAATTTGAAAAGAATCCTATCTATTACAATTGGGATTCTTCAATTTTGCTAAGGTCGATGACGAAACAGTCGTCCTCATTTGATTGGGCAAAATCTTTTCGATGGCCGCAAATTTGGCGGTGAAACAGATGGGCTATTAATAAAATGTTTGATGTAAGCGTCCTTGTTCTTAGCAGTGGCTAACATGATAGCACTTGTAGACCTTTGTTGAAGAAACTGGGTAATTTCTCTGTCTAGTGGCAATAAGAATTGTGGATTCTTACTGAACCAATTTTGAATTTGAGTCTTATGAGCAGCACCGGCATCATAAGCATCCCACCATTTCATTGAGCCTTGTCTTACCAGTAAAGGTGGAAAGGCTTGATTATTGTTTTTGACAAATTCGAACCTCCATTGGAAATCCAAGGTAATGCGAATTTTGAGAAGAAATGGAGGGTTATTGGCATTGTCAAATTGGGTTGTGAAAACTTTGATTTAAAAAACTCAAAGCCTTCTAGAATTTTTGATCAATTAATCAATGGAAGAATTCATTCCCAATTTTAAAGACCAAAACTATTCCACCAGATTGGGAAAAATAAGTTTTATTCTTTTTGAAGAAGAACAAACAAGAATGTTTATTCTCAATATTTTGATAGGTGAAGGTATTGAACCAAGTACCTTGATAATCCCAGTAAGAATAACCAGGATAATTTTGAGATTCATGACCAGAGAAAGACCGTAATCTATTAAGATCATTGCCCCAATCAGAAGGTCTGAGTCTCTGACCTACAGAATTTATCAAGGTTGAATTCTGTGTAATATGCCTGGTTAGCATGCATATTATTTTTTGGAATAACTGATTGAGAATCCTTAAGTATTAACTCATAAAATTCTCTGGTCTTTTGATTTGAGGATGGTATAAAATTGAATCCAGAAGGAAGAATTTTCTGGGCAACAATCAAAGGATTGTTGGTGAACCATTCAGGTTCAATTTGAATTAGGTTCTGATAGTCAGTTTTTCTGACATATTGAGAGACGTTTGAAGAAACGAAATTTGAAGTTTGTTTGGGTACGTAAGGTACCGTGCTTTTTGATGCAGAGGGCATCGTGTTAAGTGTTTGAGATTATGAGGGTGAACTCATCAAAATGTTTGAGAGCAATACCTGAGCTTGTCCTGGGTTGTATAAGGCCTGTTGAAATTGCAACCATGTTTTGAAAGCTTTTCCAAGCTGTGGATTGTCTTCAGCAATCTCTGCCCAAGACTTTTGAACTACTACCTTTAGTGGTGTAGGGTTTGGAGTAGATGAAGAGGCTTCATCTTTTTTGGATTTTGGTGGTTCAGGATCACTCTTTTTCTTGCGGGGCATTTCTGCCCTGTAGGAACTCTCAATTAGGTAATCCGTTCAAGAGTTGGGCAATTTGCTGATGAATTCTCTTATCAAAATAAAAGATTGATACCAATTGCTTTGACATCTGGCATTAAATTTGTTTTATAAGCGTGAAAGACTGATATTTTGAAATGCATAAAACAATTGCTAAGAATTTCTTTTTTAATAGTGGAATAATTCTTTTGGGCATTATTCCAATGTTTTGAAGTAAAACAGACAATTTGATCAGAAGTAGAACTTCTTTGTTTTAAAATGCCACCATAGCCTATGTCAAAGGCATTGGTTTCAACAATTTTAAAAAGTTTTGGATCACATAAAACTAAACAAGGTAAACTCTTAACTTGCAATTTTATGTATTTGACTGTGTCTGTGTGCTTTTGTGTCCATGCAGGAGGATTCTTTCGAAATCTATCATGCAAGGGTTTTGAAAGAATGCTAAGATTGGGAATGTGTTCAGAGATGTAGTTTAAACATCCTAAGAACCTTTGAAGCTGAGTTTTATCCAGAATTTGGTCTGAAAATTTATCAGCAAATTCAATCGATCTGTTGATAGGGATAATTTTGCCTTGGCAAATATTATGTCCTAACAGGAATTAGAACTAAGTTTGACATAAACTAATTTTTGAAGCAGAAACGACTAAACCATTTCTTTTTGTTACATCTAAGAAAATATTGATATGTTTAAAATGCTGTTCTAGATTATCAGAATAAATAAGAACATCATCAATATAAACAAGTATAAAATTGAGATAAGGATTGAAAATATCATTCATGACCTTTTGAAATTCAGAAGGTGCATTTTTTAGGCCAAAAGGCATTACATTCCATTCGTATTGACTAAATGGGACTGTGAATGCAGTTTTGTACCTATCAGAAGGATGGATTTGGATTTGCCAAAATCCAGACTTCATGTCAAATTTTGAAAAAATGGAAGAAGCATGCAATCTATGAAGCAAGTCCTTTTTGTTTGGAATAGGAAACCTAATCCATTGCAAAACTTTGTTGAGGGGTTTGTAATTGATGACTAAGCGAGGGACACCTCGTTCAATCTCGGAATTTTTGTTAACATAAAATGCAGCACAGCTCCAAGGGGACTTGGAGGGACTAATAATCTTCTTGGAAAGAAGATCACCAATTTCCTTTTTGCAGAATTTCAGAAGTTCTTGATTCATTTGAATCGCACGAGCTCCAGTCGGAATATCCTTTTCTAAAAAATCTTTTTCATATGGTAGAGTTACCACATGTTGCTTTCTATTCCAGAAGGCAGTTGGAATATCAGCACAAATTTGATTTTGAATTTTGTTTTGCAAATCATGAATCTTGGTTTTGAAAACTGGATCATTTAATTGAATTTGAAGACGTTCAAATTTAAGATCTTTTTTCAAAAAATTGATTTGATTCATTTTCATTTGCAAATGATTGAGAGTTTTTTCAAAAGTTGGGAATTTGAAAGGAATGAATTGATTTATAAGAAAGGAATTGATAATAATACCTTGAAACGTAGTTGTATAAGGTATTAAATAAGCAATAAATGGAACACCAAGAATCACAGGAGTAGTGATATTTTTAGCTAATAAAAAAGTATTGTAGGGAAAGTTACAATCAGAATATCTGACTTCTACATCAGATAATTTGAATTTGACTTCCAAAGACTCTACCATTAGCGCTACTAATGCGTTCTTTGTTCTTTTGAAAATATTTTCCAGGAATTAAGCCTTCATGAATGCAATTTAAATCTGCACCAGTATCAACTAATTCAGTAGCATCAATGAAAAGTTCATTGTTGATAACCAAAGTAATTTGAATAAGAAATTTGAGAACAGTAACACTATTTAAAATATTTCAAAATTGTTCTTTTGACTTTTCAATAATCTGATCAGGTGGAATCACTTGTTCAGATAAAACTTAGTTTTCAAAAGGAACTTGAGAGGTTGAAGGAGTTTCAACACAATTTTTATTTATCATTTGTTTCAAAAGTTTGTTTGTACCTTTGTAAATAAAAATGACGTTGTTCAGAATCAGGAAATTTTTCAATCATATCAAGAATAAGATCCTGTTCTCTAGTCAAAACATTGATTTGAGGATTTTCAGAAGAAACTGAAGTTTTGCTGGAAGAAGAAGAAGAGGAACCTAAGTCGTCGTCTTCTAAAGCATTGATAAGATTGGTTTAGGTCTTCTTCGAAATTAGAGTCAGAATCACTGGCTTCTAATAGAAGATTGTTTAGCTGATTGATAACTGAATCTTCTAAATTTAGAAGATTAAGCCTTTTTACAAACTTACAAAATTTGGCAATATGTCCCGGTTTCTTACATTTGTAACAAACAGTAGAATTGAAATTTGGTAAAGCAGGAATAGGGGTTTTGGTAGGAAGGTTCGATTTCCTAAATTTGTGTCTGGGTTTCCTATAAGGCTTACTATAGGAAGGTTTGGAAGATTTGTGAATCTTTTAGGTTTGTTCCTACGTTTGATTTTGGTTTCACAAGAAAGAAGACCAAATTGTTCACAGAAAGAACCTAAATCCTTCCTACGTTGGTTTCTATCTTTGGCTAATTGCCTCATCATCTTGTCTTGACGACAGACTTTCATGGCAACTTGTTGGATCATAAAATTGAGTTCACCATAGGTGATATTTTGGTAGGGCACAATGCCATTGTGTTGGGTTTCGAGTTCTTCACGAACTCTAAGTCTCTAAGGGATTTGGGAAGACCATCAAGGAATTTTTCTTTCCAATATGGAAGATTTCCATCAGGTCTGGTGTAAATCCTGGTTAGGAAGGTATCCTTATACCACCTAAACTCAGAGAGCTTCGAAAGAATCCTCCTGCATGGACACAAAAACACACAGACACAGTCAAATACATAAAATTGCAAGTTAAGAGTTTACCTTGTTTAGTTTTATGTGACCCAAAGTTATTTAAAATTGTTGAAACCGATGCCTCTGACATTGGTTATAGTGGTATTTTAAAACAAAGAAGTTCTACTTCTGAACAAATTGTCTGTTTTACTTCAAAACATTGGAATAATGCCCAAAAGAATTATTCCACTATTAAAAAAGAGATTTTAGCAATTGTTTTATGTATTTCAAAATTTCAATTTGATCTTCTTAACCAAAAGTTTTTGCTTCGCATTGACTGCAAAGCCGCCAAAGATGTTCTACAAAAGGATGTAAAAAATCTTGCTTCAAAACAAATTTTTGCCAGATGGCAAGCAATTTTATCAATTTTCGATTTTGATGTTGAATTCATCAAAGGTAGTTCTAATTCTTTGCCAGATTACCTTACCAGAGAGTTCCTACAGGGCAAAAATGCCCCGCAAGAAAAAGAGTGATCCTGAACCACCAAAATCCAAAAAAGATGAAGCCTCTTCATCTACTCAAAACCCTACACCACTAAAGGTAGTAATTCAAAAGTCTTGGGCAGAAATTGCTGAAGACAATCCACAGCTTGGAAAAGCTTTCAAAACATGGTTGCAATTTCAACAGGCCTTGTCCAACCCAGGACAAGTTCAGGTATTGCCCTCAAATATTTTGATGAGTTCACCCTCATCATCTCAAACACTTAACACGATGCCCTCTGCATCAAAAAGCACGGTACCGTACGTACCCAAACAAACTTCAAATTTCGTTTCTACAAACGTCTCTCAATATGTCAGAAAGACTGACTATCAAAACCTAATTCAAATTGAACCTGAATGGTTCACCAATCAATCCTTTGATTGTTGCCCAGAAAATTCTTCCTTCTGGATTCAATTTTATACCATCCTCAAATCAAAAATTCAGCTGAATTTTATGAGTTAATACTTAAGGATTCTCAATCGGTTATTCCAAAAAATAAGATGTGTGCATGCTAGCCAGGCATATTACATACATTCAACCTACCAAATTCTCAAGGTTCTCAGACCTTCTGATTGGGGCAATGATCTTAATAGATTACGGTCTTTCTCTGATCCTGAATCTCAAAATTATCCTGGTTATTCTTACTGGAATTATCAAGGTGCTTGGTTCAATACCTTCACCTATCAAAATATTGAGAATAAACATTCTTGTTTGTTCTTCTTCAAAAAGAATAAAACTTATTCTTTCCCAATCTGGTTTAATAGATTTTGGTCTTTAATTGGACCAAATGAATCCATTTTACCATCACCAATTCTAGAAGGCTTTGAGTTTTTTAAATCAAAGTTTTCACAACCCAATTCGACAAAGCCAATAACTCTCCATTTCTTCTCAAAATTCGCATTACCTTGGATTTCCAATGGAGGTTCGAATTTGTCAAAAACAATAATCAAGCCTTTCCACCTTTACTGGTAAGACAAGGCTCAATCAAATGGTGGGATGCTTATGATGCCGGTGCTGCTCATAAGACTCAAATTCAAAATTGGTTCAGTAAGAATCCACAATTCTTATTACCACTAGACAGAGAAATTACCCAATTTCTTTAACAAAGGTCTACAAATGCTATCCTGTTAGCCACTGCTAAGAACAAGGACGCTTACATCAAACAACTAGAAGACAAGACAATAAGCAAAATTGAAGAATCCCAATTGTAATAGATAGGATTCTTTTCAAATTATATTTTACTATTCAAATGTACTTTACTGTTCAATTGTACAAATACCGTTCACTGTACACTGTACACTGTAGCGGCATAAATCACGAGAAAAGTTACTGTTCACAGGTCACTATTTGACACTGTAGCAATAGTAAATTTTCTCTATAAATAGGATGTTTTCAGTATTGAAAGGCATCCAAAAAATTTCCAAAGTTTTTCTCTCCTTTCTCCCCTTCCAGAGTACCATTAGAGTGTGGCTTGTACCAAGCACTTCACCTGAGGTATTCCTCAAAGCTGTAATTACTTAAAGCTTTTAATAAATTTCGTTTTTATTTTGCTTTACTATTTAATGGTTGGCTGAGCCACCTGAATTATTTGTTTATTATCTGTTTAATATAGCTCCCTTGTCCCTTACCCTTCTTCCTCTAGGTTTTTAGGGGTCCCCGATTCTCCTCTTGGTATCAGAGCCAGAGGGGGAAGTAGGGTAGACTACTATGAACCTCTGATGTTAGTGTTAGGCTAGATTATCTGTTTATGATAGATCTGATATCTGGTGATGGTATATAGGGTGTCTACTTATACCTTATGGTTATGATGACGCTCGAGTTTACTCGCAGAAGCCCATGTACCTAACCAGTTGATTATTTATATTAAATGTTTAAGAATTTCATAGATCTGTTAGATCTTTAGTTAATTTTAACATTTATGTAAGATCTTGTTGGTCCTATGGGATATGACTCTGTTGCCGTTTAGCCGACGAACAGGCGTTGAGGTTTGATAGGTCCTCTACCCATAGAGTGTAAGGACTTGTTCTTGCAAAGATCCAGACTAAATGTTAAGATTTGCATAAAGATCTATTGATCTGGGTTATTCTTTTACATTTATAATAAATAATTGATATCAGCTTATTCAAAATCAGATAGATCTAAAACAAACATTAACATGGTTGGTTTATAATCTTCATCCTATGAAACCCAAAGGTTTCTGTGCCAAAGGGAACAAGGGGGTACAACCATACCACTCACGTACTTTAATTTTCTGCATTTTATTTTTTGCATTTTATTGTATTTTATTTTTTAAATTATGAGTGCTTTCTTTAGATCTAGTTCTAGATCTACTCAAGCTTCTTCCTCCTCATCTTCTTCAAATCCTTCTTCTCTTAAAGAAGAAATCAATTTTACTGATCTTTCTCAATCTTTGGATAATTGGAAAATTCCCAAGCATCCTTTCAAAGATATTTACAAAAGCAACAAATGGAGTTTTTCAACTGACTATTCGGTCAAAACTGTTGAACAAACCATCCCTCTCAGTCTGGAATATGACGAGATCAAACTGCTTTCAAAAAAATCAATTGAGATTTTCAAACAAAAATACAACTATTTACATTTTGGACTTGTCCAAATTGCTGCAAAACTATTATCTAGAGAAGGTCTGAATACGTCTCTTTTACTATGTTTAAGAGATGCCAGATTCCTAGATTTCAATGATTCACTACTTGGCATGATGTTGAAACCAGCCTATGTGGTGGTCCTGTTTATTTTGATTGTTTTCCAAACTTTTCAGTTTCTTTAAACGATCCAAATATTTTAGATTCCTTAACTTTAAATGTTAAGACTTCAAATTATAAAACTAAGACTGGATCTCTCCCAGTTGCTATTATTTTTAGACTTTAATACAAAGCTATGAACTCTGCTTTTAATTCTGGAGCTCTTAGAACTCAAAAGAAAGGTGAAACTATTCTTTTTCAAACTGATTCGAGCAGATCTCACCTATCTGTTCCTAAGCCAATTTCTTGGGATCAAGTATCCCTTCCTCAAAGATGGATACTGCCTGAGGCTTTGCCTCCAGTTCCAGCTAAAAATACCTTAGTTTCAAACATTAGGCAATTTTCTACTGGTTCGGTAGAAATTTCCTTCAATAGATCAAATAGTGCTAGATTTATTCCTCCTAGGAATTCCAGTACTTCAACTAGTGATTTTCAGAACCCACAAAGTGCTAGACACTCTGTCAGATCTTCTGTTAATACCCAAATCCACGGAATGAGACCTGAATCCAACTTCCCACAGGCCAGTTACACTGTCCAACAGGAAGATGATGATTTGGTCAATTCTCTAACTTACTCTAGTCTTAATCCTTCTGGACTTGACGTAGAGATTAATGTTTTAACTGTTGAATCAAATTTTCAAATAAACAAGGAATTACTTCGTAATGAGTTTTACGCACCTCATAATGAAGTAAGAAAACAATGGTTTTTTGAAAACTATAAAGATGATAAGAGAACTAGAATTCAAGAAGAATTTTATGCTTTTCTAAATCATTATCAAATTCATGTTCAGTTCTTTGATTGGTTTTCTGCCTATGCTGAACAAAAAAAAATTGACTATCCTTTTACTCAATCAATCTTTATGACCAAAGTTTGGCAAACCTCGAGTGGGGAAAATGTTCATTCTGATTTCCCTCCAATGAGAAAATTTGAAATTTTGGTAAATAATGCTATAGTTTATGCTGCACCTTTTAAATTGTCGCTAAAATTGTAGTTTCAAGTGAAGATCTTTTACCAATAATTGAACAAAATAATTTTACAAATAAATATTTACAAGTTATTGGTGAACATCTCTCTGTCAAGATTCCACCTTCAACTTCTTCCATTCCTTTACCAGTTGTTGCTTCTTCATTGAAACAACCTTCTGGTTATAAATCAGCTTTAGATACTCCTATCTTTAAACCTTATGAAATTCCCAGTCAACTTAGGACCCAGATTTCTAGTTCTAAGATTGATAGTGAATTACAAACCAGGATAGATAAGATTGAACAAGCCATTATGTTAGCTTATGTTCCTGAATCTCCTACTTCCAAAACTAAGGATGACAAACAGAAAGCTTCTATCTCTGTCCTGATAGGGTCAAACCAGCTTCTGATTCTGAGTCAATCCCTCAAACTCCTAAGCCAGAATCTAACGACATCTTTAAGCTTAGAATTCAACCCTCTTCTAGTTCTTGGAAGAAATCCAATAAGCTTTATTGTCCTAGAGGATCTACCCATCCTGATGTTCCTTTAGAAGAACAGTCCAATGTGATTCAAAAATCTTACAATGCCAATAATATCTATGAATGGAACATAGATGGCGTTTCTGAGTACAATATCACATCCAAACTCTATCAGATGACCATGGTGGCCACTGCTTACAAAACTTCCCACAATTGCACCGATCAACTCACGGCCTATATCTTAGTTGCCGAATTTACTGGACAACTTAAAGGTTCGTGGGACGAACATCTATCCCAGAACGATAGAGATAATATCTTTGATGCCATTAGAATTGACCCTGAGGGCAATGTCATTAGAGATCCTTATGGATAAACCATTTTAGATGCTGTGTCTACACTCATCTTCACAATAGCCAAAACCTTCATAGGTAACCCAGGGATTTTTAGAGAAAAGTCTACTGAAATCCTTAACAACCTTAAGTGCAAGAAGCTCTCTGAGTTTAGGTGGTATAAGGATACCTTCCTAACCAGGATTTACACCAGATCTGACTCTAAAAAAATCTTTTTCTCTCCTTTCTCCCCTTCCAGAGTACCATTAGAGTGTGGCTTGTACCAAGCACTTCACTTGAGGTATTCCTCAAAGCTGTAATTATTTAAAGCTTTTAATAAATTTCATTTTTATTTTGCTTTACTGTTTAATGGTTGGCTAAGCCACCTGAATTATTTGTTTATTATCTGTTTAATATAGCTCCCTAGTCCCTTACCCTTCTTCCTCTAGGTTTTTAGGGGGTTGGAGAGAATGAATGACCATTTAGTCAATCTGCTGCTGGGCTTTAATCTCTCTAACTTCTTGTTTTAAGAATTCTATTTCAGACTGTAAATCTTGAATTGAAACCTTCTTAAAATTTTGGTTTGGAAATCTGTTTAAAATATCCGTAAGATTGTAAGTATTTAAAACCTTGGGATGTTTTACCAAAGGATTTGAAGAAGAAACTTGATTTTGAAAATCTTGTTTCAAGAGTTTGTTTATACTTTTGTAAATAAAAATGATGTTGTTCAGAATCTAAGGAAAATTTTCAATCATAGGTTTTGGCTATTGTGAAGATGAGTGTAGACACAGCATCTGAAATAGAAAGCAACATAAGGATCTCTAATGACATTGGATTTCAGGGTGAGTTCTAATGGATCACTCTTTTTCTTGCGGGGCATTCGTTTGGGATAGATGTTCGTCCCACCAACCTTTAAGTTGTCCAAGAACTGCAACTAAGTACATGGGCCGTGAAAGATCGGTGCAATTGTGGGAAGTTTTGTAAGCAGTGGCCACCATGGTCATCTGCTGGAGTTTGGATGTGATATTGTACTCAGAAACGCCATCTCTTTCATATGGTAGAGTTACCACATGTTGCTTTCTATTCCAGAAGGCAGTTGGAATATCAGCACAAACTTGATTTTGAATTTTGTTTTGCAAATCATGAATCTTGGT